>MEHQ01001393.1:195895-212397 GCA_008828725.1 Saccharina japonica
TACGTACCCCGATACCTGCCATAGCGCACGTCGGGTGCAGTTAAGCCCTTAAGGGGGGTTGGGTTAACCAACTCGTTTTGTTTTCACCTGCACTTCGTCCCTGTGGAAACGGTGTTTGGCGCTGCCAAAACGCGGCCCTCCGTTCGCTTCGGAGTGCCTGTACAGGCGTCGCCCCACGGCGCTCGAGCGCGAGCTGGCCATCGTGAAGTTCAGCGCGGCGGAAAACGGCGCGAGCATGCCGACGTATATGTCCACCTGGGGTAGCGCCCACTGCAAGGTGGCGATCGACTGTTGTTTCGTACGTAACACCGTCAGGCGAAGAGCAAGAAACATCGATTTTTGTACAAGGGGGGCGTGAGGCGTGGGTGATCAATCAGTAGGGCTGTGCGCGAGTTGGCTTACTAGAAATTGCCGACTATTTATTATTACGGGGGACCATCATAATATTCAATATATTTACCTACGGTACACACAAAAATCTATATTTTACCTATTTTTACCACGGCGTACCAATATTTTGGTCTTACTTACTGTGACCCCCCGTAAATAGTTGACTACACTCACATAAATAGGTAGTCGTACAGCTAATACTATGGTTGCATGCCGTATTTGTTTTCGGAGCTCTGCGTCTTTTTTTGTACAACTCTGCCCCTACAGTAGATATATAAAATACCCTTTGTACATTAACGGTAAAAAAAAAGAAAAGAAGCGGTTCTTCATGTTTCGGGTATTTTGGCTGGCGCACTGGTGGCTCGATTTGTGTCTACTACGATAATCGATACTCGTACATAGTAATAATCAGAACCCACAATAGACCCAAAAAAAGAACATGTACGTATTCTCGTATGTTTTACACACCGTAGGAGCGTGCTACGACAGAGGTATACCGTTTTTTGGCTGATTTACAGAGGTATACCGTTTTTTGGCTGATTTTTTTTTCCGAAAGACGGGGTTCTTTAACCCCTTAAGAACCGGTCCCACGAATCTGGGGACAAACTACTTGGAACTAGTGTATTACAAAAAAAAATTCAGTTATGTATGGGTTAACCCCTTAAGAACTGGTCCCGCGTATTTGGGGACAACCTACTTGGAATTAGCGTGGGATTTTTTTTTTTTCAGTTCTGAAAGGGTTTTTTTAACCTAAATTCGTCGGTCTTTTATTCTTGTGTTGCCATATTGTTTCATTGTGCATGGAATTGTTCATCAGGTATAGCTCTTTTAGTTTCCTCCAAAAACAGTTTTTGGCTACTGCAGGTATAGAGCTCCCCATGTGACCACGCTCAGAAAAAAAAGCATGGTGAACCTCCACCGTCGCATGCGTCCGTGTCTGGTTCCGATTACTATGTTTGCCCCGTAATAGCATACTAAGTACTGCAGTCAGTCAGCTGGCTTACTTCGTCGCCCAACTGCACTAATAAATAGCCGTCAAGTCCAGGCAATAAGGGATTTCTTAATAGCCAATAAGGCATTCCGTGTTAGCCAATAAGGCATTCCTTATTAACAACATGGCAAACCTTATTCACAGCCTTAGAGATCAGGGAGGGGAAGGAAAGGAAAGAGTGCACCAAAAGAGAGTAGGGTTTCGTTTTTGTACTGTAATTCGGCAAAAGAGAGATTGCATGAAGTGGGTGCGGGAGATCAGGAGAGAAAGGAAGAAGGTTGTATGCCAAAAGAGCAGGAGCCGTTGTCCTGACTGCAGCACGGGGAAGAGAGATAACCGAAGTGGGCGTGAGAGATCAGGGGGAAAACGTAGGGAGTGCATTGAAGAGTAAAATAATCGTGGAAGTTTGTGGAGCGTGAATATCTGTTGAGTTTTAAGTACGTAGCGGAAAACATGCAACCCGTCACCTGTTGAAAACAGAAGACACCTGACGCATGCCACGGTAGAGGTGCGTGCACCAACCATTGTTTCTGCCTTCTGAGGGTGGTCACTTGAGGAGCTCTATACTAATAGTAAGTAAAAAAAGGATTTTGGACGGGAAAAAAAGCGCTATACGTATACCTGATGAACAATCCCATGGCCTAACGAGACAACAACAAAAAATACGGCAACCCCAGAAAATGGAACTCCGACCATTTTTGGGTTAAGGAGCCCCCTCCCGTCATTCCGAAAACGTTTTCAGCCAAAAAAAGGTATACCTTTACCTCTATCGTAGCACGCGTCACCTATTGACAGTATTGGAGCATGAAATTCGTCACAAGTAAAAAACAGAAAAAAAGGACACCCGTTAATAGTGGAACATGGAACGTCCTCGGGGCACGTATCACAACGCCGGGCCATATGTACTATCGTCCTTCAAAATAAATCATCACCTGGCCCATGAGTTCTGTGCCGCTGACCGCTTCCCCGCGACCTTTTCCGGCGGCGAGATCGGCAACCTCCTCGTCGTCCTTCAGCGACGAGAGCGGCAGTTCGGTCCGCTTGCCCTTGGACGTTTCCTTCACAACCATTGCCTTTTCCCCCGGTCCGGGAACCAGCACGGCGTGCGACCCGTCCTTCAGCTCGACCAAGAGACCGTCTTGGCCGCTCGGCAGAAGCACCGACTGCCCGGTCACCACCTGCCGGTGATTGCAGGAACGCACGCACCCGAGGTCGTTCATTCTCAGGAGGTTGCTGTTCAGGGTGTATGTATGTGCTGCTGGTGTGTTTTCTTCCCGGGAAGCCTAAGGACGGACGGATACATAGCTCCATGCATACTTATAATAGTTGGTGAAACACCAGGTACTTCGTAGAAGTATAACATTAATGGTCCAAGTGCAGTCCATTATAATCGAAGGGTTTCCACACCTTGCACAGATCATCGGTTCCCACTCGATGGTCTAGATCTCTCAGGGCGGATATTTTCCTTGTCTGTATGATATGTATGATCTGTATGATCTAGCTCATGTTGCCGGGCGGGAGCCTTATAATCTGCATGATCTATAGGACATGCTTCCTGGGTGAGATCTGTACTTTACAGATCCTGGACAGCATATCATAACGGCAGGTTGGGATCTAGATGATCCATCTGTAGATGATCTATCTGTAGATGATCTGTCCGACGTGTGAAGGTATCTCAGTCGTTCACCCGCAATAAAAAAACACCACAAAAAACTACGTACCACGCCAACGAAGGAGGGGACGCGGGGGGGGCAGGTGTAAGAGTGTCTGAGTAGTAGCATCTTCAGTCACGCACGACGGATCAAGCAAGCATGGGCACATTCCGAAGTTGTCGTGTTTGCTTAGTGATGATGCTCCTCATGACAGGCACCTTTTTCCTCGTTACATCGCTTTTCAAGTTATTTCGGCGTGTGTGTTGCTGTTTTGCGACCACGGTTGCATGCAGGGCGGGCAACTGCAAAGGTGAACATGGTGAAACCAACCGAACACGCCTACGCGTAGCGAAAGGAATCACATTCTGGTCCGTGTTGGCCTTCGTAATCAATGGACGCACCTCTCTTTCAGGCAGGGATTGTTGCTTCCCCCGGGGAAGCTCTACAACCGCCAAGCTCTTCTCTGCTTGACGAACGAGAACCGCGAGCCTGCCGTCTTTCAAGGACACCAGTACGCCCTTCCGCCCGTCGATCGTTTCGGCTGTTGTCGGGGGCTGCACCGGCACGGAGAACACTATGTCTCGTCCAGCCTCGGTAGCATCCGCGGACCCCCCCCCCGTAGCAGTTGCAGTTGCAGTTGTAGACGCAGGTGACAGGTTTGACTGCCTTCTTTTAGCCACGGCCAAGTTGCCCTTACCGAGTGACTTACCTGCAGCAACACGTTTAGGCGACCTCCGTTGGTTCTCGGGACCGTTCTCGGAACCGATCGTAGTCGAAACGTGCGTTAACTTGTAACCGTCAGCAGCTCCTGATTCAGCGGCAACATCGAGCGAGACCGGCGACGATGTCATGGTCGTGCCAAGCGCGCCGGGAAACCCCTTGCAGCAGGCGAGCACCCTATCTAGCGCCTTTGTCCGGAGCAGCGCCCTCTGCTTCCGACTCGCGATGGCCATGAACCCCACCTCCAGCCTCCGACACAGCTCGGACAGCAGCGACACATCGCCATCTTCCGACTTTCCGACTGTACGAGTAAAGGATCCCGAGGTGGCGGTGGTGGACGACGTCGCCCCTTTTTTTGACTCCGTACTGCCGCTCTGTTTTTTTACCAGCAGTGCGTCAGGTAGCGTCCTAGCGACGCGAACGAGGTAGAAGCCGTCGGCGGACGGTCGACCACCTCCGGGACGAACCAACAGGCGCTGAAAACGGCAGATTATCTCCCCGGGGCGGGTGGACAGCGTTATCGCCTGCAGCCCGGTGGCTAAGCCCGCTCCGTATTTTGCGATGCAGTGGACTTCTCGCTGGTACGGAGTGATCTCCTTGAGGAGAAGGGATCGTTGCTTTGTCGGAGAAGGCGGCCCTCCCCGACGAGGGCTTACACGGTTGAGCTGCGCCGGTGTTATGCACAGCTCTACCGCAAGTGGAGCCAGACCTACTTCGAACACCTGTACCGGGTTTTTCCTTTCTCGGCGACTGCTCGATCCCCCGCCGCCGTCCTTGCCAAGACCCTCGCGATGAGCTGAGCTGTCCCAGTTTCCGAGGCTATAGACAGCCCCCGGCTCCGCCGGTCGGGTTTCGAGTATGTCTACACGCCTCCGAAAGGTGATGGTTTCGCGCAACAGTACAATGAGCGCCTCCAGCGAGGAGGTTTGCGTCGCGTCCTTCCCCCTCACAGCCTTCCCGATACTGGACAGGCCTCTGTTCCGCCTTTCCGTGTAGAGGGCGGCAGCGAGCAAGCTTCCGGCTTCCTCGAGAAACCCGAACACCGCCTTCTCCGGGTGAACTCCCTGCGGGTTTCCGAGTTGCACGCCACTCCACCCGTCCACTCCCAGCACCCCAACACGATTGCCGCCGCTGCGGAGCGGGACGCACACGAACGGCCACGGCCAAGATTCCTCGTGTTTACCGTTTCCGCTAACACCGCCAATGGCGCTGACGACCTCGTTGTTTACCTTTGTTAAATGATGACCGTTTTCAGCGCCCTTGTCGGAGGTCCAATCGACCTTCACGTCAAGATGATCCGCGGTGACTATCTCTTGCAGCCGCCACCTCGGAACCCCGGCTTCCGTTTCTTTGAAGTCGTCGTACCTCACGTCGAAGCACTGGTGCCCTCGGTCCCGCAAGACCGTCGCCGACAGCCACGACGAAGCGTACCACACCTTCACGGCGTCGCCCACGCCAATTTTAGACAACTGACACTCGCCCATCTTTGCCCCCGCTTCCAGGAGGCTTCGAGGGTGGGGAGGCCCCGAGGTCGTCGACGTCGCGCTTTCGCGGTGGTGAATGACGCGAATCTGCTCCTCGGGATCGTCAAGGCATGCGAGGCTTACACCCTCGCCCCGATGCAGCACTCTTCCCCGCATGTGGCTGTTAACCGTGGCCGACTCGTAGAGGAGGGTATCTCCACCGGGCTGAAGCACCCCAATGTAGGCGCGGCACCCCGGGAGAACGGCAGATATGGCTTCTAGCACCTTGCTCTGTGCCTCACGGCCAGGTACCGCCGAGTCCGAGCACACTACGGACAGATTTTTCAGTGCTAGCGCCCGGGCCGCCGCGGTCCTTTCTCGACCCCGAACGCAGGCCAGCGCCACTCCTACCTCCTTAGCGACTCGGGCGGCAAACGCACCGTTTTCGACGTTCCCGCTGCTGCCGCCATCTCTACATCCTGCTGCTGCCGCTGCTGTTGGTGGCGGTCCAGCACCTTGCGTGTGGTCTTTTCGAGGGGACCTCTTGTCTCGCGAAGCCGGGCCCAGCTCAGCTGCAGCGCTATCATTCGGCACCGACGACGCTCCTCGTCCGTTCGACTCATTGTTCCTAAGAACGAGCGCAAAACCGCGCGCCAGTCTGTCCGCGCCGACCCACAGCCTGCCCACCTTGAAGCAGTAATCGCAAAACGGAGCGGCTAGTACACCGGGCGTCCGCCTCGGGCTGACAACCAGCCCGTCGCGAATATTGCCGGTTTCTAAATGGGTTGCCTGGTGTCTACTTTTTGGACCTTTGCCGGCGCTCCACGCTTCCGTGGTGTCGACCGCAGCGTCTAGAGCCGGCTCAGGCTGCATCTGGCGGCGGAACTCCTCGAGGTCCTCATCGTCGAACAGACCGTCCACACGCTGATTGGGGCGGTAGAAGTCACCCCCGGAGACGAGTCCGTGGGTGCAGCGGATGCTCCCGCTGCTGTCCAGCTGCCACACTTCGGCTGCGTCGATCGATGGTATGCACTCCACGAGCGAGGACAGAGCTAGCTCGATGACATCTCGATGGTGTGCGTTCGCATCCAGTGTCACCTGAAGATCGGTCGAAAATGGGTGGGGGTTGGTTAAACGTTGCAGGATTCTACGCTTGCCACATTTTCTGATACAGGAGCGAGACAAAAAGCTAGGGGGGTAAGTTCTCTATTAGACATGGTTGTCGAGTCTGGCTGTGGACGATATTCCATCTTTGACCGTCGGTCTGCGGTGACTTCATGCTGTGTGCAGAGCGCGGGTTGGACGTACACTCCAATCAATCCATCTTCGCGCATAGTGGTCTATCCCCGGGACATAGCAGTGAGGGCTGTGGTAAGAGCGCGGGCGTTTTGAAAACTGGGTAGAGGTGGCAACGTAGACGACGAGAACTTTTGTGCGCGAAAAATGTTAGATCTACCAATTTGGAGACTAGTCAGTTATCCCGGGCTGGAGCATCTGAGAGCGTGTGCTGTCAAGCCAAACATCGGATATATCTTCATGCCAGTAGTAGTCGTGCTGTCGTACTTAATGGTTCATACAACCGGATAGATCGCCGATCTCCACGAAATGATCTACGTATGTATTCCTGATAATTTGTATAATATAGCCGCTCATGTTGTCGGGCGGGCGCCGTTAACACTGCATGATGTAGCACACGTTTCCTTCGTTGGACCTGTACTTACACAGAGATCCTGCACAACATATTCTGACGACAGGTTAGGGCCCGTTTTAACGAAGAAGAAAAAAATTCAATTTGGAAAAAATAAAATTCAAATCCGCTTTTCATTGGTCAGCACGCGCACCAGCACCAAAGATTAGGATCTTGGGGGGTGCTGGTGCGTGTGTTGACCAATGAAAAGCGAACTTGAATTTTATTTTTCCCAAGTTGAATTTATTATCTATTCGTTAATACGGGCCATTCTTGCCCCAAACACTGTCGGAATTTCACTCTTGTGTCGCAATGTGTTTTATTGCATAGTTAGGCGACGTGATCGGTCATCGGGTAGCACTTTTACTTACATAAAAAAAAAATCAGGCTTGGGTCAGGTATAGAGCTTCTCAAGTTACCACCCTCAAAAGGCATAAACATGGCCTGTACGCAGGTGCATCTCTACCGTAGCATGCTTCATCATGACCGTGATGCTCGAAGGGGTTTATTGTAAGCGGCTCAATCAACCGTAAGAGTATTTCCAAGCCACAGCATCCAGAGCCGGCCGAATCGACCAAGTAGGAAAGTATTTCCAGGCACAGCATACACGCCGGCCGAATCAACCTGCAGTAGAGTCTAGGCGATCTAGATCATGATGTAGATGAGCTACTGTAGATCGTGATCTAGATCGTAATCTTGATCTAGATCGTAATCTGCTCGATACATGCAAATGTAGTGTTCGCGCTCACCTTTCGCAGTTTGGCCAGGTGCAGGGCCTTCCTGACCTCATCAAGGACTGGCCCGACGGTTCTGCCGATCCACGCGAGGTGCGAGACAACATCGGCGGTGAGCAGAGCACCCTTACCGGCGCTCACGTTGTCTTCTGCAACTATCTCGCGCATGTGCTTCCTGGGAATGTCGCACTGGAGGAGGCCATCCTCCCACCTTGATGCGCGGGGCAAAAGAGGAGGCGGCAACGCAGACGGGATTACGACACGCTCGAACATGCGCTTGCGCCTCGTTTTTGTTTCGAAACCGACACTCCTGGCGTGCTTTGGCGAAGCAGAAACGTTATGCGAGGAAAATCGGACGGGGTTCAATAAATTATATAGTGGTGATACATCGGTATGACTTGTGTCTTAACCCGTACATAACTGAAAACAATGTCCCACACTAATTCCAAGTATTTTGTCCCCAAATTCGTGGGACCAGTTCTGAAGGGGTTAAGCCAACGCCCATACAAGGCTGGCGGAAAAATTAAAGCAAATAGCGAGTGCACGACACTTGAAGAAGTGTGTTGGTGCGAACCCCAACAGAGTCCATTAAATGTTTACGGCAAGAACGGCAATACGGTGTAGGCATAAATCACGGGAAAATTGGGAGGGAACGGCATCACGACTAAGGTAGATGTCTACTACTACGAAACCATACGTATTTCTTTGCCGAGGGCCAGATCTCAAAGGCGTACGAAAGGCGGCGATTCTCCCCAAAGGGGCCAAATCATATCGCAATCAAGCGTGAGGTAGCCTCGTCTCGCGGGTCGTTCTGACGGTATTTCGTGCATTCGAAGTTTTGCTATTTTCTTACGTATAGAGATATCTGTAGCACTTATAGGTTGAAAAATCCGACGAGATTATACAGAGTAGCGCTGAAAATCGAGGACCCTATCCTGACCTCCCTGTTCACACCTGACTGTGTACACTGGCCTCCCTCGCTTGGACGATACCTTCTCCACGCTTCCGTACACAACTCTAGCAGCCGTTCCGCTCGGAACGCTTTCCAGCCTCCCCTGCGCGGGCAGCACCCTCGGCCGTACGAGCTTGAGGCGCTTTACCGCTCGATTCTCGCCCTTGCGGAGGGGCGCCATGCGCGCCGCAAACCAATCTCGCCAATCCTCATCGTCGACCACTGCTCCCGTTGCGAACCCCTGCACCCCTACCATCCCTATGCAACCGCTGTCTCCCACCCCTGCGAGGGGGACGCAGACTTGAGGTCGAGCCGCCGGGTCGAGAGCTAAACCACTTTTTCGTGAATCAGTTGCCGCATCGGCGTGTGGCTGATGACTGCCGTCCCTTCGCGAGTCAGAAGAGGACGTCTGGCGGTAATCATCAGCGTCGCTTCTCCCACTGCCAATAGCAGTGTCGTCAAGCGTATGATTGTCCTTCGTGGTTGATGTTTCGACGAACGTGTCTTCCGCTGCGCTTTGTTGTGTTTCAGCGTCACCATCGATGGGGCGTTCTGGTCGGAAAAAAGGTTCCCGTTTGTTCTCCTGGTGACCATAGGGTATAGATGGTGTCGGTTGCACTTGAACTTCTCCACCTTTTGCGCTTTCGTTGCGCGAATCACCGGGCGCCTCCGTGAGTTCGGGCACGTCGGGGAGCGTGCCACCAAGCCTCTGCTGCTCTCGCCTTTCCACGGCAGCGCCAACGACAGCAGCTAAACCAGCATCAACACACTTAAACACTATATCGGGGTTCGGTGAGTACCCGTTGCCGATTGAGGTACTTTCCCAGTGACACCTATCTTCCCCCGCCAGCGCGATGTCACCCCGATCGACATCCAACGGGGAAGAAGAAGGATGTCTCTTCGTAGCAGTGCTCGCTCTATTCGGGTCGTGCACTTCTCCGTTTCTCCGAACGCTGATGAGAGCGCTCTTGCCTCTCCATGGACACACGATATCTGCAGCGTTCTGCCCGGGCCGGACAAAGCCGACGTACACGAGGCAGCTGCCGGAGGGGGGGCAAGGATCGACAAGAAACCGCATGCAAATTGTTTGAGCGGTGTGTTCGTTCGAGGCTTGGCGTGCGCTCACGAAAGACAGAAGCACTTGGGGGTACGCATCGAGAGGACTATAAGCTGAGACGATGATGGTGTGCATGGTCACTACGGTAGCTGTTTGTTTTTAATCACCACTTTAATTTCGACCTCAACACGTGGGAGGTTTCTACCCTCAAAGGTCTTCTGGACAAGCCGTGGTCACAGGTACGAAACGGGGGGAGCTGGTAGGGCGAAGATAATGGATGGGACTGGATGGGATGGGGGGGGAAGGGAGGGTGTACCATACCAGGCAACTCTACCCATCGAACAGAACCAAGTGCCCGTATAGGTACAGTAGCTAGGCAAACAGAACCAAACACAAACTAGGCGGGGTATTAAAGCATGGTAGTATATGTTCGCCTCCCTACGAGTACTACATAGGATTATATTGGTATATACTGCAAGTAAGCTCTACTACTGCCGTTTATCATTTACCAGAGATGCACTTTTACTCCACACCATCATACAACGAGCCAGGATACACAGGATATACTTTGTCCGCCGGCGCGTTGTCGCTGCTATTAGTGTAGTATACCAGGTATACTATTAATAGTACCAGTTAACCTGCAGTACATACTTCGAAGTACTGCTGTACTTACTGCCTGAGGTACAAGTAGTACGTTACATTCTATGCCATTTTCTGCATTTCTTACGGTTGATTGTGCTCACGTACACTGACACTTGCCAGGTATCTACCAATACGCCAGTTTCGTTGTGATCAGCAGCGTGTCGCGACTTGTTTGGTGCCTCCTACACGAGCACATTCAGTAGTGTTGGGAATAGTATGGTCATGGTATATACGAACTCGAAACAGGAAGAAGATTAAGATTCGTACCGGCACCAGAGGTTACGTACCAAGGCACCAGGTACTCGTATGCATATACGTACTTGTTTTGTTTGTTTCGTAATGACGGAATATACGACGCACTGAGGGAAACACGAACACTACTACAATAATAGTAGTTCGAGTGTTTATGTTTGTGGCGCTCGGTCGACGCTCCGGCTATTAATACTGTAGTAAGTGTACAGAAAGGTATATACGTAACCAGGGCTCCCTCGACTACGAGCTACCAGGTAAAAAGCTCTGACGCATTTTTTTATGCTATTCTTATCACTTCGTGTCAAAATACACAACAGGAATATCCATGCTGTCATGTACCAGATGTACGATTGCACATGCATACTCGTATACTTCGAAGTATGAATGTTGTTCAAGGTCCCTATTCCGAGTTTTTATAGTGCTATGTGTCGGTGACCGCACGCACCTAGTGAGGAACGTCTGAAGCTCTCGAATGAGGTCATCGGTGATGAGTTCGGTGGTGTCGGCCTGCTTCCGGCCCTCACAGAGCGCCCTCACCCGACACCGAGACTCCCACTGAGCCTGTCGCATGGCCAGGCCATTCTCGTCCTCGAGGTTGTAGATCTCGTCGCTGTCAAACTTTCCCACGAGTGTGGCTTCTCGCTGACGACGCCCGGCAACGAGAGCGGCAACTCGTTCTTGCTCCAGGCGAACCTGCAACGGGTCGTGGCATGTGCGAGCAAGGGCCGACGCTCTCGGTGCCGCTTACATACAGCAGTTAGGTATTGTTGTTTTTGGATACTTGGTGTCAGGATACTGGACGAAAGGGTCCCAAAGATATACGAACGGTTGGAAGATATGTATGATATCGAGGTGCGGAAAGAATAACCACCACAACACGCGCACGCTCGAAAACATTGAGGACGTAATAGTCTCGAGGGGTGGCGTCAAAGCCAGAGACGTGAGCCTGCACAGCAACTAAAGCAATGTTTATCGTAAGTAAGCGTAGTCGCTTGTGATCCACGCATCATGGCGGTGGTGCTTGTTGGCAGCAGCTGCTGCTGCTGCTCGTGCAACGGCACAGTGGTATCATACAGACGCAGGACTATACGACAGAGCTTGCTGCGTGCAAGTGCCAGCATCTTATCCCCGAACTGACCGCATCGGCATCGGACGGGCGCTTTGTCTCCGTGGCCTCTAGCTGGCTCAAGTATTCTGCGGCCAATCGCTTAGCATGTCGGGCCCTGGCCCTCTGGTAGCGACCGCCCTCGGCATCATGCATTACGCTCGAACTTTGAAGTTTGGAGGGATCTGCTATCTTTGTTCGGTTCTGCTGTTTTTCTTTTCAGGGAGTTCCATTCTTGAGTATTTTTCACCCCGGGGAAAGTGTGTTCGTAGACCCCGGAACGAAAAGTATTTGGATGGGATCGGGTTCAGATTGACGGTCTACTCTTCGCCAGCACAGGCCTGTGACTGGATCCTCTTGGCTACCTCGGGAGCGAATCTGGAGTCTCGAGGCCTCGCGATCTCGGCATCCACAGCGTAGCTTGCGGTGAAATCTGATTGTCCTGCCGCTCTTCCAAAAGTGTGTTTTGGTCCTCTCTGTAGGTTTAGCCGCGTACGCTTTATAGACAGGACAAGAGGCCCTTTCTGGACGGGTTGAACGCGAAACACCTTCCAGTCTCCACCCTGAGAAGACCTTCCCTGCCGTGATCGTAGTTTTGTGTAACGGGAGAGGAAGAGGGAAGAGGGGGGGGGGGAGGGGCGCACACACGATTGGAAGCTCGGAAGCGAACTTCCACACGGTCCGGTGAGGGGTGCTGGGAATTGTGTCTGTGACCTGGGCTTCAACGAAGGTCCGAAGCTTCTGCCGGGTCAGGTAGAAATCAGGGACCGGACCTCATACCGTCTGCAGGAGGAGGTGCGAGCAGGCTGGACGGAGGGAGCGGCGCGAGGCGGGGCGGGACATCGCAGGGCAGGTGATACTCGGCGATTCGCGTGCTCATTGCTACATCTCGCCTATGATACGATGGCGGGTGGAGACGAAGGATCTTGGCTTTCGCTTGTTGTGCTGCTGCTGCTGCTGCTGTTTGTGTACGAATATTATTGTTTGTCATGTTTTATGGATTGAAACACGACACCGGCCGATTTTCGACTTTCCAGCCCAACCCCAACCCGCCCCTGGGAGTCGCCGTATGTACATAGTCGTACCTCGCGAGAGGCACCCTTGAACCCCTCGACCTCGACCGAGCAGCACTACAAGAGAGCTAGGCCGATCTTTCGGCCCTACAGATCGCTGCGTCGGGCTTGGGACGGTCGGTACTGCACGCGGATTATTTTTACTTACGTACTATTAATACGTACAAGCCCCCCTTTTTTTTTTCTTGAATCTGGTTCGCATAGACGAACCAGTATATTTTTTTTCACATCCACACCACCCACACTATTAATAAGATAATCTTTGGTTGTTCTTTACTTTGCCTTCAGAACTTGGGAAACCAAAATTCCAAATGCCAATCTGAACCTGCATACGCGTACGAGTGCCCAGCCTGGTTCGACTCATTGGACGGGTATTTTGTCTCCCATATCATATTAATAGTGTACCAGTACGAGCTCAAAGGAGCCCCGATCTGGCTCGGTGTTATTAGAGCAGGACGACAACAACAAACACAGCAAACACAGCACGAAGGCCCGTAGGCGGAGCTATGAGCCCCCGTGTGTCGCACGTACGTGGCGGCTACGTATCGTTCTGTTTCGTGGTTGTGTTGGTCTTGCACCCACAGGCGATCATTTGCCGATGATTTACCGTACGGGTATCATGCGTACCTTGTGTCTGTACTGGTATTATACCACTGGGTACGACTGGTACTCCTGTATTACTGCTACAAAAACAGATTACTGCTGTACTGGTGTACGTACCTGGTACCTGATATACCCGTATCGAGTATGAGTCGTACGTACGAGCAATGTCGACGTTATTTACTACTATTAATAGTGTGTACCAGGGATACCGTACCAGGATACCCCTCTGGTACATGTGTACGATGCAAAGACGCCAAACACACGATAGAGTCGCCTTCATATCCTGTACCAGTAGCTTGTACCATACCTGGTATAGTACACACATCGGGTAGACTTTATGATTCTCAGATTCAGATTGCACAGCTCCCATTGTACGTACTCCTTGTCCCGTGTATACCCGTATCAAGAGTATTTCGCACTTTGAGTACGTATTGGGAGTCTTGCAATACTGACGGCCGAAGTGCTGCGAGTACTGGGAGTATGACATTAAATGGCTGAAATACTGAAATACTGCTATTTAATAGTGCTATGATAGCAGTATCCGCCCACACCACTGCTGTTGTACGGCTACGTGGCACGATATACCACAGGCACCTGGTACCTGGTATATACCTGGTACCTGGTACCTGGTATATAATACCTGGTAGCGGTATGATAGCACATGAGGTACCATGCTGTGGCTGCCAGCGTATGATATCTGGTACCCGGATAGGTACCTGGTACGTATACAACAGCAGTACTCGTAGCTTGATTTAGCCACGGATATCAGCCAGGCAAACTCAAACGCGCCAAGCACTCAAATGATTTATCTTCGCTCTTCGTAACAATCTGCACAAGTATTTACTTTCTTGGTACGACGTAATATATCTTGAACAGCAGTCTATATATATCTGGTCGTTGTTACGAAGTATAATAATAGGTACATGGTATAATACACGCAAGATAATACACGGATCCTGCTGGATCCTGCTGTATACTCGTACTCGAGGATACAGTAGTAGTGCAGTAGGGGTCCCCCAGTAAGGCGGTGGTTGGTGGTTGGTGTGCCTGTTCTTGCGAGCAATATGACCGCCTTATAGAGGGAAGCCAGCCGCCTTATTCATTCCAGGTCACGAGGGTAATTCTCCAGGTATGATAGCGCCAAGCGATTTTTACCGCCTTATAGAGGGAAACCGCCTTCCTCAGACCGCCTTATTGGGGGGGGTACCTACTGCTGTACCAGGTATCAAGGACCGTTGCCTGTCACCTGGTTTTGTATGTAGCTGCCGCGGTGTGATGCGGCTTGACAAACAGCAGCTCTGTTCGGAAATGTAAGACACGTTTTGGTGTTGATATTGATACCCGAAATGCCTTTTGTTATGTTTCCGGACAGAGTGGTACCTTCTGGTAGAAATTGTTGCAGGGGACCATACTGAAGTAATTATATTAATAGTAGTAATCAGAACCACATATCGGGTGTAAACATAGGGGGATAAATGGTTTTTGGGTTCCATCTTGGGTTCTGATTACTTTTCTTACTACATATGCCCACCCTGAAATATTGGAATATTACATGGAGTACCACTCTGGTCGGAAATATAGGGATCGTTTTGGTGTCATCATGAACACGCAAACGGCTCCTTACATGTCCGGACAAGATTGGCTCCTGGGAACTTTTTGTATTGTTCTACGTAGTTATTTACGGGGGACTATACGACCCCCCCCGCCCCCTGGCTGGCGGTTTTGTTAGATAATTTGTGCGGGATTGGGAACCTCAACTCCGCACAAGGGGGGTGATCGTATCACGTAGTGTTTCCTGCGACACCCGGCCCCCGTTTCGTACATTCTCCAAAGCCTACGATACAACGCAATTTTTTAATTGATTCATACTAATTCAAGTCATTAATTAGTTTTCGCCTTCGAAGGACACGACGTAGGACGTACGTTACACATAAAAAACTACGAGCCAGGTATTTATTTCCCTTTTTTTACTTCGTTACAATATTTGGTTCTATTTGACATGTTCCCCCGTAATAGTATACTGGTACCAAGGTATATAATACCAGGTATGTATATAGCCAGTGTATGTTTAGACCCGGCCAGCGGGCGGCAAACAGTGTACTGGTATATATAGAAATAACTAGGATCTCGTAGTGGCTGGACGGCGGTCGCTATGTGGCCCTTTCGATAGACTTCTCGCTATATAGCCATCAACAATTGATTCGAGTACCGGAGTCTTTTCGCGAAAATAGTGTTTAGATTTTCATTAAATATGTATATACCTGGTATGTACGTACGACTACCGGTATCTTAAAAGCGGGGGGTGAGGGTTGCCGAGGGCCGCTCCCTCCTGTTGTGACTGCTGTTTGTTAGTGACTGCTGTTTGTTAGTGACTGCTGTTATCGTCGTCGAGGAAGAAGGTCGTGCTTGAGCTCTTCCGCAGTATTGTTTCTGCTGCTGCTGCTGCTGCTGCTGCTGTTGCTAGTGTTGCTGCTGATTTGCTGCTCACCTGACCCGACCCGACCCGACCCGACCCGACCCGACCCGACCCGTGAGGTTTTTAACAATCTCCTGACACGACCCAACCCGTGAGATTCCGAGCACCTCCTGACCCGACCCCACCCGACTCGACTCGTGCCAAGTTGAGCACCTCCTGACCGGACCCGCGAGTCCGTGAAGAGCCCTGCTGATTTCATGTTAGTCTATCACTGAAGTCATTTTAATATATAGCGCCTTGGTACCGGGTATCATTGTTTTCGTCACCAGGCGGCATCTATCTACACCCCGAGGGTATCGTATAGTGCAAGCATCGTCCGCGCATGGAGCAGCCCGGGCTTGCGTATTCCACCGCGGTTTGCAATAATAGCACATGGTCTTTCGAGGCGCGCGCTCCAGGCCGGTCGCAGAGTTGTGTTGACCTGGATTGTATACGTATTCGTACCACGCTTGGTGTGTGATGATATATAGCACAGAGACAGCACTCTACTTACTCTGCGGGACGGTGCCTCAGCGCGGAAGTTCGGCTTAAAACCTGTACTCGTACTATTTGTTTTTCGCTACATACTCTGTTATCAAAGTTGAAGTTGCGACACACGCACGGGTCTGTGCCGCTGACGAAAACCCAAAGTGACCACAGCAAAGGCCGCGATACATCAATTTAATGCTCGTTGAGTTTTCACCAACCGCTGACGTTATGCCTCCT
>MEHQ01002638.1:0-17657 GCA_008828725.1 Saccharina japonica
AAGCAGGATCTCGACCAATTCCATTTAAATGGACTTCCGGGAGATCTACTGTAAAAGCAATAGTCCATTGTGGGTAGGTCCCATATCGTATTGAAGAAGTAATAGAGTATTGGAGTCTGCGAAGCGAAAAAATTGCAGGAGGCAATTCCAGTTAATTAACAGAGCTCTAAAACAATTGCCTAAGCAATTCCAATTAGTAGGTGGACTACAATATGTTGTTGTCTTTGCAATTCCAATTGCGGCAATATGGTAATAATCAATTGTCCGCTTCATTTCATTTAATAGACTTTTTGGTGCGTCTATTGTAGGCGCAATAGTCTATTGCGATGCCTATTGTCCAAGGCTTAAGCAGAAAGGGAATGAAAACAACATTTTCCAAGTGATTAATCGGCCGCCAAACATTTTGTCCGATATATTAAATTTAATGGGCATCCTCCGAAATATGTTGTCTGGTCGATTCCAATTAATAGACTGCTTCATTAATCAATTGGTCCGCTAGTAGACAGCCTCACGAATCGTTTGCCTTTGCAACTTTAAGAAATAGCTTCCTCATGCATACATACATTGATGTGTCAACTTCCAATTGCAGCGTCCGGAATCAATTGACCGGTAACATAATATTGTCTATTGAATGGAAATGCCTGATTGTCTGGACAATTTATTTCGAAGCCTGCCAAATAAATGAAATTGCTAGGACAATTCTTTAGAAAGTTGCCTATTAAATGGAATTGCCCGCGCAAATAATTTAGAAGGATGTCAATTAAATGGAATTGCCAGCACAATTTATTTGGGAGGATGTCAATTAAATGGAATTGCCAGCACAATTTATTTGGGAGGGTGTCAATTGAATGGAATTGCCAGCACAATTTATTTAGAGGGGTGTCAATTAAATGGAATTGCCAGCACAATTTATTTAGGAGAATATAAATTAAATGGAATTGCCAGAACCATTGGCACCGAAAATATTCTGCAATTGTCCATTAGCGTTACAATAGAATGGGATATTATATTTCAATAGACTATGGGTTCAGCAATGGGATTTCGGTGGTTACTGTTAATAGCAATTACTTCAACCATTAATGTAGATGGGTGTATATTAGCATAAATTGGGTGGACGATAGGGCCTGGTGGGTGTCTGTTAATAGGAATTGCCTGTACCATAGAGCTCGATGCGTTCCAAATAATTGGAATTGGCGACCACAATTGCCAGTCAATTGTAATAGGAAACTATTAATAGACAATTAGACAATTGATAATTGTCCAGGGCGTGGTATTTTCCCAAATTAATTCTAAAATGGGTAAATCTAAACGAGTACGAGTAACAGCTGCCTCGCTACTAATCGTCCACCAGGCACAAAACCGTCACCACAGCAGCACCGCTCGCGTTAACCATCCGTGTGGTGGTCCCACTGCAGCCGGCCTGGCTCGTAGGCATGTGTCCATGCCTTGTAGAGTGAAATCCATCACCAACATAACTCGTGGCGCTACGACGCCCGACGCTACAAACGTTTGAGCTACTGCACTCATCGAGCTCGATCGGTCGGCCACCTCGGTGCGGTCACTGTGTCAAGTCGATTGTGAGAGCTCAGAAAGCTATTGCGCCTTCTGCGCTCGGCCATGACCTGTAAAGGGCCTTGGAGACAAGCCTGGCCAGTCTTGTCTGCTCGTGAGGGGTGGGGCGGTTAGCATAGCGCGGTTGTCCGATCCTCCTCACCTCGTACCTAAAAAAAAAAAAAACGAAACGAAACGAAACGAAACGAAAAACTTCAAGAAGAACAGTTTTTTTTTTTCGGGGATGTTTTTTTTCTGGTATTATTTACCGAAAAAGCCCGAAAAGCCCGAAAAGTCCGAAAGAAAACGATATCCAATCCTCGTTAATTTAAGATCGACCCTAAGTACGTAGTGCAATGAACAATTTTCCAACACAAGAATGAAAGTCCGAAGATTTTGGGTTAAGGAGCCCTATCATCCAGAAACGGTTTCAGCCAAAAAAAGGTATACCATCTACCTCTATCGTAACACGCGTCGTTTTGGCAAGAGGGAGTGCCCAAACGCGGTGCAACCACCGAAAATCGTTCCAAAAAGACGGCTTGAGAGGCATCGTTTCTTGGACCTCACCGCGCGTCCCCCCGCGCGGGGTTTGGGGGGGCGCACGCGCGGGATAGGGTGGGAAAGAGGGGTCGGAGAAAAAGCCTCTGGCCTCGCGTCTGGCATGGCACGCGGTTGACAAAAGGGAGGGGGGTGAGCATCGCACAAACAAGCGATGATCGAAGAGACGACCCATTTTTTGGGCTGTTTCGGTACGTAAAACAAAAACTTTCTTTATTTCTGACTATTAGTATACCCCTCAACTGAGGAACTGGCCAACGTCGGTGAAACCCTCTTCATGTTATACAATGTCATTCGCTGTATAAACACCTATCTATATAGATGACGAGATTTGCTCATCTTTGGCTTATTGGTTTTCGTCAGTTTTTGGGTGACGTACGTAGAGATGTCCTATACTATAATCAAGTGAGGAGCCTCAGAAAAATCAGGAGCTACCCCTATTACGGGGGGCCATAGTAAACACTAGTAAATAGGACCTAATATTGTTAGTAAAAAAAGGTAAATATACAGGTTTTTGTGTGCACCGTAGGTCCTATTTACTGTGGTCTATGTGGTGTACTCGCGGGGAAGGCAAGTCACTCACGCTTCCACACCCACACTCCTGTACTCAGCAGGAGCCCGGGGCCAGCATCGCTGTAACACCCGGCTCGGTGGATGGACCCAGATCAATAACAGAGAGAGAAACAGAGGCGTCATTATGCGTCGTAGTCGGCGACGTTCCCATAGCGGTTACATGTTGCGGTTCACGCAAGAACATGCATGCCTACGTACGTATCAGTACTAAACTCGTGAATATGGCAGAGGAAGGTCCCCAGACGCCACCGGTCCCCCGTCACAGAAGGCAAACACGCGTCAAACATGCGAAAAAAACAGTCACTAATAGTCAGTGATAGTCACTAATAGGCAGTGATATTCACTAATAGCCACTATTAATAAATAGTCACTAAAAGTCACTAGTAGTCAGTAATAGTCACTATTAGTCAGTAATAGTCACTATTGGTCAGTATTAGTCAATAA
This sequence comes from Saccharina japonica, assembly GCA_008828725.1. Classification (NCBI taxonomy): domain Eukaryota; class Phaeophyceae; order Laminariales; family Laminariaceae; genus Saccharina; species Saccharina japonica. The sequence goes on from MEHQ01002638.1 coordinate 3,127, forward strand.
TAGTCACTATTAGTCACTAATAGTCAGTACTATCAATAGTCAGTAATAGTCAGCATTATACTTCGAAGTAGTCAGTAATACGTAGTCAGAAACGTCTTGGCCGAAAAATACTACCCCTACCACATATAACACGCGTCGTTTTCTGTTTTCGATTATTTTTCACTGTTGTATACCAGGTATACAGTAGTGCTCGTCGTAGCATATACCGGCGCATAGTATGGCGTCCCGGCTATATACACCCGGCTAACATCGTTTCGTTTGTTGTGATTTATTTTTTTATCAGGGCTTTCAATATAATCACGCACCGAAAGATTCAAACGGTAGAATTTTACCAGATTGTTAGACTACAGTCATGTGAATGGGTGTTCCCGCACCGGAAGGAGGCCCGACTGTGGGAGCATGTCAACACGAGTACTGCCCTGTTAGCGCAGGGAAGCCGTTACTGCGTACCAAGTTGACCTCAGGCAAACTGAGGCTCGTCAGATTTTTGGATGACCCAGGGCCAATCATATTTCCTCGCCCTCCGGCGCCTTTCTTTGGGCCCTTCCCGGCTTCATAGCGTAGCAACTCAGAGGTGTGGCAGCGGGTTTTGAGGAGCCGCATCTTCGACTCATGTTCTAGTTCATGGAACTGGGATTTCCCCGAATTTCCCATATTTCTGCATATACGGCTCATCAGGGTGGGCTAGTGGAATGGTATGGGCTTGGAAGGCCGTTAAGTACCTCAAGATAGGTCATTGGTCCGTTTTCGTATTACTTGGGTGGCGTTCGTATTCGGGATACTTGTAGAAATGAAAGGGCACAATGTTACCCTTCCGTGCCAGACAGATGTCATCACGGCTCTGGGAACAATAAAGCTGCTCTTCTCCTACGCTTGATTCTACGTAAAAATGATCAACACCCAGGACATGCTTAATAGACAGACTTGCAAGGGGATACTCTGTATCTCACCCAGTCTTCTAACAATGACCAATCTTCCCTACTTCGGTGGCTATTTGCCCACTGGTACAGTAGCTCTCACCCCCCCCTCTCACAAGCGGTTCTTAGTAGAATGCAAATCACCCTTCATATGACTCGCCCAACACCTCACGGCGCTTCGCGCTTAGCGCAAGCAATGTCTGCCTGGTTGGTGAAAACCCAACGTGCTCCGTCCCGGCATTGTAGGGATGCGAGGGTCTATGTTCATACAACTGCGGGCATGCGCAACATGAGTACACCCCCCCCAACAAAAACACGCTCCAAACGTTACTACGAAACGCCGAACACGGGGGCAAAAAACGCGCTTAAATGCTAACTGTGGCTTCCAACAACTGAGGAGCGAGCAAAAAAAGTGATGTTTGTGGCATCTGGTCACCTCCTAAAATCTCCACGATCCGCCCCCTGTGCCCCCCCGCCCCTGCTCCCTGCCTCGACCACAACGCCTCTTCTACGGCCTATATCCGTAGCAGAGCCCGCCATCGCTTCAGAAGGGGGCGGCAACCCCTTGAAACTCGCGGCAGGAATTTTCGCGTGCACTATTTTTTTGCGATGCACTTGAAAACACGACGCTTCCATTTGCCACCCGCCTCACAAGCGGTTCTTATAATAGGATGCAGCTCACCCTTCATGCGACTCGCCGAACACCTCACGGCGCTTCGCGCTTGGTGCTAGCAATGTCTGTCTGGTCGGTGAAAAACCCGACATGCTCCATCCCGGCATTGTAGGGATGCGAGGGTCTATGGTCATACGACTACGGCCATGCAAGAATATCGAGTGCATCCCCCCCCCCCATCCTGCCGTGTTTTGCAGTCTGCAACAGCTGCAGCCGCATATCCCGTAAGTACGCGCGATCGAAGTATTACACTCAGCTAGCAAAGATGAGCTTCGACGAAATCCTCGAGCTCACAGCTGTTGTTTTTTTAATTTTTTAATATCACTCTGGGCGTAAATATAAGGACCGCTTGGTCTCCATCTTGATGTTTAAAAGGTCCTTGTATTTCCGCCCACAGCGGTAAGCGGCAGCGGCAGCAGCGGCAGCAGCAGCAGCAGCAGCAGCAGCAGCAGCAGCAGCAGCAGCAGCAGCAGCAGCAGCAGCAGTACGCGCGACGTACACGCACGAAAATCGCGCGCGCGCAAAACAAAAAAATCGCCCTTTTCGGTGAAAAAACGCGCCGCGCAAAAGTACCCGCTTTTAACCTATACCAGGTACGTACCTCTCTTTGTACCTGGTGCCAAAACAGCGCCCCGCCACGTCTGTATATAGCCGCGACACACAAAACTCGACCAAACCACAAAACAGCCCTGATTGTATAACGGCACAGCAGAAGTGCATCGCGGGGGGCGCACGCGAAAGGAGGCAAGGTTGCTTGCTGTCCGGCGGCCCGACAGACGCCCCCTCCCCCCGAAGAACGCGTAGCACCTGGTGAGAGGTCTTGAGAGGTCTCGACAACGAAAAACCAAGAGCACAAATATTAATAAATAAACACCACGCAAGCCCAGACACAATTACGAAAGGAGCCTGATTCAATGCGGTCAGCCACGCGCTTTCCAGGGCATACCCTGGAATTCTGGTTCTGTATGCCTGGTATATATATACGAAGTATACGAGCAACTGCAGTGCGCGAGAGAAGAAAAAAACCGTGAAAAATATGACGAAACCCCCGCCGCACATTTTCAACACACGTTCTGACACGAGTCGGGAAGTTTAACTTACTGTAAGACACCTCGTAGGGTATTTTTCAGCGCCGAGGGTTCCTAGCCGATACTTTTACGGCCGAGAGTGTTTTTACTTTCCCAACCCCGAGAGTTTTACGGCACAGCCGAGTGCTTACGTACAGCACAAGGGTTCCGCAGCAACTACCAATACGGGGTTGGTATCCACGCGCTTTACAACCCGGAAAAAAGATGCAGCCGTACGTTTTACAGCAACTGGGAAAGTCTGCAGCCAGATAAACGTTTTGCTCGTACACCCGGGAACTTATAGCAGCCACGGGCTTTTTTACAGCCCGAAAACCAAACTGCTCGTACATACGTAGGCAAGCGTTTCACAGCCGGAAACTTATAGCAGCCGAGGGCTTTTTACGGCCGGGGGGGGGGCAGCATTCGCAAGCTGGTCGGCGTTCGGCCAAACCCCCGGCTGTAAAGTTACAAAAAAAAAACTTCGGCTGCAAATATTTTTTCCGGCTGTAAAACGCTTGGCTATATGTTTCCCCCCCCCCCCCCCCCCCGGCCGTAAAAAGCCCTCGGCTGCTATAAGTTTCCGGCTGTGAAACGCTTGCCTACGTATGTACGAGCAGTTTGGTTTTCGGGCTGTAAAAAAGCCCGTGGCTGCTATAAGTTCCCGGGTGTACGAGCAAAACGTTTATCTGGCTGCAGACTTTCCCAGTTGCTGTAAAACGTACGGCTGCATCTTTTTTCCGGGTTGTAAAGCGCGTGGATGCCAACCCCGTATTGGTAGTTGCTGCGGAACCCTTGTGCTGTACGTAAGCACTCGGCTGTGCCGTAAAACTCTCGGGGTTGGGAAAGTAAAAACACTCTCGGCCGTAAAAGTATCGGCTAGGAACCCTCGGCGCTGAAAAAAACCCTACGAGGTGTCTTACAGTAAGTTAAACTTCCCGACTCGTGTCAGAACGTGTGTTGAAAATGTGCGGCGGGGGTTTCGTCATATTTTTCACGGTTTTTTTCTTCTCTCGCGCACTGCAGTTGGTCGTATACTTCGTATATATATACCCGGCATACAGAACCAGAATTCCAGGGTATGCCCTGGAAAGCGCGTGGCTGACCGCATTGAATCAGGCTCCTTTCGTAATTGTGTCTGGGCTTGCGTGGTGTTTATTTATTAATATTTGTGCTCTTGGTTTTTCGTTGTCGAGACCTCTCAAGACCTCTCACCAGGTTCCCCTCCCCCCCGCTGACATCAGGCAAGTGTACCCGGCCCTCATGGAGGCGGCGATGGCGGAACCCCTCAACGCGACGGACGTGCCCCCCTCCATCGGCAGCATTCGCAAGCTGGTCGGCGTTCGGCCAAACCCCCGGCTGTAAAGTTACAAAAAAAAAACTTCGGCTGCAAATATTTTTTCCGGCTGTAAAACGCTTGGCTATATGTAGCAGTTTGCCCCCCCCCCCCCCCCCCCCCCGGCAATGTAGGGATGCGAGAGTCTATGGTCATACGACTACGGCCATGCACGACATGCGGCTAATGAGCCCCCCCTTCCCCTCCCCCCCGCTGACATCAGGCAAGTGTACCCGGCCCTCATGGAGGCGGCGATGGCGGAACCCCTCAACGCGACGGACGTACCCCCCTCCATCGGCAGCATTCGCAAGCTGGTCGGCGTTCGGCCAAACCCCCGGCTGTAAAGTTACAAAAAAAAAACTTCGGCTGCAAATATTTTTTCCGGCTGTAAAACGCTTGGCTATATGTAGCAGTTTGCCCCCCCCCCCCCCCCCCCCCCGGCAATGTAGGGATGCGAGAGTCTATGGTCATACGACTACGGCCATGCACGACATGCGGCTAATGAGCCCCCCCACAAACACACCGACAACAACAAAACCACCGACGAGTCGACAAACCGACAAGAAAACCGAGTTATCACATCATATATAGAAGTATTACACTCAGCTAGCAAATATGAGTTTCGACGAATTTCTCGATCTCACAGCTGTTGTTTTTATTTATTTTATTTAATATATAATACGTCTCGGCAGAGGAGGTACCATTTTTTGTTTCCCATCAGGTCGCTTGCGCGGCGGCGGCGGCAGCGGCAGCGGCAGCGGCAGAGGAGGAGGAAAATAGGAGTGGGAACTGGGAACATTAAACAAACACACCGACAACAACAAAACCACCGACGAGTCGACAAACCGACAAGAAAACCGAGTTATCACATCATATATAGAAGTATTACACTCAGCTAGCAAATATGAGTTTCGACGAATTTCTCGATCTCACAGCTGTTGTTTTTATTTATTTTATTTAATATATAATACGTCTCGGCAGAGGAGGTACCATTTTTTGTTTCCCATCAGGTCGCTTGCGCGGCGGCGGCGGCAGCGGCAGCGGCAGCGGCAGAGGAGGAGGAAAATAGGAGTGGGAACTGGGAACATTAAACAAACACACCGACAACAACAAAACCACCGACGAGTCGACAAACCGACAAGAAAACCGAGTTATCACATCATATATAGAAGTATTACACTCAGCTAGCAAATATGAGTTTCGACGAATTTCTCGATCTCACAGCTGTTGTTTTTATTTATTTTATTTAATATATAATACGTCTCGGCAGAGGAGGTACCATTTTTTGTTTCCCATCAGGTCGCTTGCGCGGCGGCGGCGGCAGCGGCAGCGGCAGCGGCAGAGGAGGAGGAAAATAGGAGTGGGAACTGGGAACATTAAACAAACACACCGACAACAACAAAACCACCGACGAGTCGACAAACCGACAAGAAAACCGAGTTATCACATCATATATAGAAGTATTACACTCAGCTAGCAAATATGAGTTTCGACGAATTTCTCGATCTCACAGCTGTTGTTTTTATTTATTTTATTTAATATATAATACGTCTCGGCAGAGGAGGTACCATTTTTTGTTTCCCATCAGGTCGCTTGCGCGGCGGCGGCGGCAGCGGCAGCGGCAGCGGCAGAGGAGGAGGAAAATAGGAGTGGGAACTGGGAACATTAAACAAACACACCGACAACAACAAAACCACCGACGAGTCGACAAACCGACAAGAAAACCGAGTTATCACATCATATATAGAAGTATTACACTCAGCTAGCAAATATGAGTTTCGACGAATTTCTCGATCTCACAGCTGTTGTTTTTATTTATTTTATTTAATATATAATACGTCTCGGCAGAGGAGGTACCATTTTTTGTTTCCCATCAGGTCGCTTGCGCGGCGGCGGCGGCAGCGGCAGCGGCAGCGGCAGAGGAGGAGGAAAATAGGAGTGGGAACTGGGAACATTAAACAAACACACCGACAACAACAAAACCACCGACGAGTCGACAAACCGACAAGAAAACCGAGTTATCACATCATATATAGAAGTATTACACTCAGCTAGCAAATATGAGTTTCGACGAATTTCTCGATCTCACAGCTGTTGTTTTTATTTATTTTATTTAATATATAATACGTCTCGGCAGAGGAGGTACCATTTTTTGTTTCCCATCAGGTCGCTTGCGCGGCGGCGGCGGCAGCGGCAGCGGCAGCGGCAGAGGAGGAGGAAAATAGGAGTGGGAACTGGGAACATTAAACAAACACACCGACAACAACAAAACCACCGACGAGTCGACAAACCGACAAGAAAACCGAGTTATCACATCATATATAGAAGTATTACACTCAGCTAGCAAATATGAGTTTCGACGAATTTCTCGATCTCACAGCTGTTGTTTTTATTTATTTTATTTAATATATAATACGTCTCGGCAGAGGAGGTACCATTTTTTGTTTCCCATCAGGTCGCTTGCGCGGCGGCGGCGGCAGCGGCAGCGGCAGCGGCAGAGGAGGAGGAAAATAGGAGTGGGAACTGGGAACATTAAACAAACACACCGACAACAACAAAACCACCGACGAGTCGACAAACCGACAAGAAAACCGAGTTATCACATCATATATAGAAGTATTACACTCAGCTAGCAAATATGAGTTTCGACGAATTTCTCGATCTCACAGCTGTTGTTTTTATTTATTTTATTTAATATATAATACGTCTCGGCAGAGGAGGTACCATTTTTTGTTTCCCATCAGGTCGCTTGCGCGGCGGCGGCGGCAGCGGCAGCGGCAGCGGCAGAGGAGGAGGAAAATAGGAGTGGGAACTGGGAACATTAAACAAACACACCGACAACAACAAAACCACCGACGAGTCGACAAACCGACAAGAAAACCGAGTTATCACATCATATATAGAAGTATTACACTCAGCTAGCAAATATGAGTTTCGACGAATTTCTCGATCTCACAGCTGTTGTTTTTATTTATTTTATTTAATATATAATACGTCTCGGCAGAGGAGGTACCATTTTTTGTTTCCCATCAGGTCGCTTGCGCGGCGGCGGCGGCAGCGGCAGCGGCAGCGGCAGAGGAGGAGGAAAATAGGAGTGGGAACTGGGAACATTAAACAAACACACCGACAACAACAAAACCACCGACGAGTCGACAAACCGACAAGAAAACCGAGTTATCACATCATATATAGAAGTATTACACTCAGCTAGCAAATATGAGTTTCGACGAATTTCTCGATCTCACAGCTGTTGTTTTTATTTATTTTATTTAATATATAATACGTCTCGGCAGAGGAGGTACCATTTTTTGTTTCCCATCAGGTCGCTTGCGCGGCGGCGGCGGCAGCGGCAGCGGCAGCGGCAGAGGAGGAGGAAAATAGGAGTGGGAACTGGGAACATTAAACAAACACACCGACAACAACAAAACCACCGACGAGTCGACAAACCGACAAGAAAACCGAGTTATCACATCATATATAGAAGTATTACACTCAGCTAGCAAATATGAGTTTCGACGAATTTCTCGATCTCACAGCTGTTGTTTTTATTTATTTTATTTAATATATAATACGTCTCGGCAGAGGAGGTACCATTTTTTGTTTCCCATCAGGTCGCTTGCGCGGCGGCGGCGGCAGCGGCAGCGGCAGCGGCAGAGGAGGAGGAAAATAGGAGTGGGAACTGGGAACATTAAACAAACACACCGACAACAACAAAACCACCGACGAGTCGACAAACCGACAAGAAAACCGAGTTATCACATCATATATAGAAGTATTACACTCAGCTAGCAAATATGAGTTTCGACGAATTTCTCGATCTCACAGCTGTTGTTTTTATTTATTTTATTTAATATATAATACGTCTCGGCAGAGGAGGTACCATTTTTTGTTTCCCATCAGGTCGCTTGCGCGGCGGCGGCGGCAGCGGCAGCGGCAGCGGCAGAGGAGGAGGAAAATAGGAGTGGGAACTGGGAACATTAAACAAACACACCGACAACAACAAAACCACCGACGAGTCGACAAACCGACAAGAAAACCGAGTTATCACATCATATATAGAAGTATTACACTCAGCTAGCAAATATGAGTTTCGACGAATTTCTCGATCTCACAGCTGTTGTTTTTATTTATTTTATTTAATATATAATACGTCTCGGCAGAGGAGGTACCATTTTTTGTTTCCCATCAGGTCGCTTGCGCGGCGGCGGCGGCAGCGGCAGCGGCAGCGGCAGAGGAGGAGGAAAATAGGAGTGGGAACTGGGAACATTAAACAAACACACCGACAACAACAAAACCACCGACGAGTCGACAAACCGACAAGAAAACCGAGTTATCACATCATATATAGAAGTATTACACTCAGCTAGCAAATATGAGTTTCGACGAATTTCTCGATCTCACAGCTGTTGTTTTTATTTATTTTATTTAATATATAATACGTCTCGGCAGAGGAGGTACCATTTTTTGTTTCCCATCAGGTCGCTTGCGCGGCGGCGGCGGCAGCGGCAGCGGCAGCGGCAGAGGAGGAGGAAAATAGGAGTGGGAACTGGGAACATTAAACAAACACACCGACAACAACAAAACCACCGACGAGTCGACAAACCGACAAGAAAACCGAGTTATCACATCATATATAGAAGTATTACACTCAGCTAGCAAATATGAGTTTCGACGAATTTCTCGATCTCACAGCTGTTGTTTTTATTTATTTTATTTAATATATAATACGTCTCGGCAGAGGAGGTACCATTTTTTGTTTCCCATCAGGTCGCTTGCGCGGCGGCGGCGGCAGCGGCAGCGGCAGAGGAGGAGGAAAATAGGAGTGGGAACTGGGAACATTGAACAAACACACCGACAACAACGAAACCACCGACGAGTCGACAAACCGACGACAAGAAAACCGAGTTATCACATCATATATAGAAGTATTACACTCAGCTAGCAAATATGAGTTTCGACGAATTTCTCGATCTCACAGCTGTTGTTTTTATTTATTTTATTTAATATATAATACGTCTCGACAGAGGAGGTACCATTTTTTGTTTCCCATCAGGTCGCTTGCGCGGCGGCGGCGGCAGCGGCAGCGGCAGAGGAGGAGGAAAATAGGAGTGGGAACTGGGAACATTGAACAAACACACCGACAACAACGAAACCACCGACGAGTCGACAAACCGACGACAAGAAAACCGAGTTATCACATCATATATAGAAGTATTACACTCAGCTAGCAAATATGAGTTTCGACGAAATTCTCGATCTCACAGCTGTTGTTGTTGTTATATTTTATTTTATTTAATATATAATACGTCTCGGCAGAGGAGGTACCATTTTTTTTTTTCCCATCAGGTTCTTAACGAACCTGAGGAGCTCTATCGTATACGAAAAAAAAACGCCTACTCGGAAAACAAAAAATGTATGCGCTACGTATATACCCGACGAACAATATCATGGGCTACATACAAACTGACTGGCGGTAAGGGCCCGTTCTAACGAAGAAAAACAAAAATCGATTTGGAAAAAAAAACAAATCAAATCCGCTTTTCATTGGTCAGAACCCGCACCAGCACCAAGTATTATGCCCCAAGATCCTATCTTTGGTGCTGGTGCGTGTGTTGACCAATGAAAAGCGGATTTGAATTTTATTTTTCCCAAATTGAATTTATTTTGTATTCGTTAATATGGGCCCTAATCACCAAGAACATGATAAAACATCAACAATGTAAATATCAAGTGCAAGGTTTTCCCCTCCGGAGGCATTCGGACGTGTGCGGTAACACAGAGGTAAACCAACCTGATGGACGTTTTTGTACAGCTGTTGAAAAAAAAAAACCCGACAGGCCCGCTACGTAATAGCCGTTGACAAGGTAAATTAAGTCTATTCGTACAGCCCCCGAAAAAAAAGAAGAAGAAGAGGAAAACGACGCACGACGATTAGCGAAAGGAAATCAATCGGCACGATACACGAACAGATCGAAGTACGTATCACACACAGCTTTGCAAAAGGTGATGATCCTCCTCGACGCATTTCCTCTTCCATCTCACAGCTGATATTTTGCTTTTATTTATTTTTTGCAAAGCATATGTATGTATATTGGGTCTTCGGTTGAACCTCCTTTGTCGTATATGGTCGTCTTTTGTTCAGCCCGAAAAGTAGTCCCTCTACCGCTATCTCATACACCGTGGGTGGCATGCCTGAACCGACAAAATAAATCCAGCAAACTGACCTGCGTCACGAGGGCCTTAAGGCCGGCGCTGGTGGCGTGCAGGTCGGGCAGCACCGCCTCGTCCTGGGTTTCCAAATAGTGGTGGTAGGCATTCTTCATGTGACCGCCGGCGAATTGGAGGACGTAGGCGTAGGCTAGGAGGGGCATAAGAAGGCGTTGCTGGGTGGGGTAGTCCAGCACCTTTTCATGAAGGAGGAAGAGGAGGAGAAGGAGGAGGCCGTATAAATGGGGGGGGGGGGGGGGGGACGAGGAGGAGGAGGCGTTCGTTGTAAGCGCGGGCGAGTGGATTGGAAAACCAGACAACCAACAGATTTTACACAAACTTTATGTGGCAGAGAGTTAGCAAAACACGGGGAGAGGAAAGGGGAGGGAGAGAAGGGGTGGGGGGGCAGGGGGTGGGGGGGAGGGGTGGTGGTGTACGAACTCATGTCATTTCGCTATATGTTTTCTTTAAACGAAGGGAAGGCATGAAGAGCGTGAAGCCAAAAGGGATAGACGCTAGGCAAAACGCGTTCGCTGTTAACGCGCCAACACCACCATACCTGCCGCTCTGTGCCCGGCGCCGCCCCCGCTCTCTCGTCGAAACCCTGAGTTCGAACCGCGCCGAATCGGATGGCGACTTTTTCACCGTAACAGGAACAAAAACGCCGCGTGATGGGGACGGGGGACAGCAGCGGCCGGGGAGCAGGGGGGGGGGGCGGTTTATCACACGGAAATGACGACGGGAGCTGTCACGCGCTTTGTTTTCGAAGAGACGATCACCGCTGCTTTCGTTGGTTCGTTCGTGAGGTGCGTTGAGGACGTTTGTGCTTCATGCGAGAAGGGAGGCTATACATTTGTCATGATCGGGTCATCATTATCATCATCATGATCATCATCGTCATGATCATGATCATAATCATCATAATCATCATGATCATTATCATCATTATCATCATTATCATCATCATCATCACCCACCACCACCACCACCACCACCGCCACAAACCTTGCTTGGATGATCGCCGCACCGTATAAAAACAACAACCAACTTTACTACCGCGCCCCGCCCGCCCGCCCGCACAGCACCAACCCTGCAATAGCAACAACACAAAACGCTACGTACCGCCACCCGCCAACACCCTCGCACTCCCGACTCACTTGTCAACGCCCGACCTAGCGCGACCGATGCGCCTATGACGAGGTTAGCCCGAACCGCCAGCATGGCACCGTACGACTGTTTTTGCCCCCCGGGGATCCTCGAGTAGCGTCCCTCCGGGGACACTTCGGCCACGCCCCCTAGAAGGCTCGTTCGCGAAACACGCAAGTAGTGAAACCTTTGGTTTGGGAGGGGGGGTCGTTTGGTTCGGTAAAGCAGTCAAGGGGGTATCGCGGATGGGCGGGTGGGTGGGTGGGCGGTGGCGAAGCAGGCCAACAGGCGAAACAATCACGTAGGGAACATAACTGGGAGGAGGGGGGGAAGGGGGGGGGTGGGGGGGTGTACTCGATATTCATGCATGGCCGTAGTCGTATGACCATAGACGCTCACATCCCTACAATACCGGGACGGAGCATGTCGGGGGGGTCAATAATGGGGGTAAATATAGGAGAGGATGAACGGAAAGACGACAGACAGGCAAGCAGGCAGAAATACAGGAAACAGACTAGCCAAGCCAAACGAAATAAGCTAAGCGAACAATTACAAGAACGCAAGAAAAAAAAAAACATGCAAAACAAAAAAAAGTAACAAAAGTAGCCACCAACCAACCAACCAACCAACCAAAACAAACAAAACAAACATGCAAACGAATAACCACCCACAACAAACACACAAACACACAAACGAACGAAACACTACAAAACAATCAAACAAACGAATAAAACAAGGTAAGCACACACCTACAAAGGGCAAAAACAAAAACGTGCCGATCGCCAAACCGTACCTACAACAAACATGCCGCACCTACAACAAAACATGCCGCACCTGCAACAAAACATGCCGCACCTGCAAAACCCGTTGTCGGTACTGTTGAACCCCAGCTTAGGTCCAATGTCCCCTATCGTGATCCCCGGAAGGGGCTTGTGGTCGGTCAAGCTCCTCAGCTGGATGAAGAACGGGTGCACTCCCAGCGCCTTCCCGTCGATGACGAGTTGCGCCATCAGCACGCAGTGCGTCGATGTCTTTCCCAGCCCTCCAGGCCACCACTGCGTCGTATCGGATGGAAGTGCGAGGGAGGGAGGGAGGGAGGGAGGGAGGGATGCACNCTTGAGGACATGGCCATCGAGCGAACGCTGCGGTGGCTCCCACCAATAATAGCAGTCGCGCCCCGACCAAAGACAGACGACCCTACTTCCTGGGATAGGCCGACGCAATGGCCGTGCGGAGAAAGGGTCACAGGTTACGAGGGAGGGAGGGAGGGAGGGAGGGAGGTAGGGAGGGAGGGGGGGGTGGCGAGGGGGGGGTACTCATTTGTTGCCTGCCTTAGTCATTTGACCAGTGACCACACATCCCTTTCGAGACAGAGCGGCGGGGCAAGCATGATCGTGTTTTACTACCTAGCGAAGCCTTGCGTGAAACGACATCGGGACGGACGGAGAAAGGGAGGGAGAGAGAGAGAACGGGAGGGAGGGAGGGAGAGAGAGAGGCAGAGATTGGGGTGGTGGAGAGGAAAAGAGAGACAAAGAGATAAACATAGAAAGGGGAGAGAGAGGGGGGGAGGTGCCGGAGGGGGGCAAGAGATAGGTAGGGGGGGGGGGGGGGGGGTGGGGGGATGGGAGTGCGGGAGAGGAAGCGGCAAAGGTACACGCAAGCGAGCGCTGACATTCAGTCAGCAGCGGCGGCGGCGGCGGTCGCATGTCATACTCTCATACCTTCGTGCTCGTGAGCGTGGGGCTGTGGATCACGAACTCTTGGGTAGCCTTGGGAGCAAGCCAGCAAGGAGGTCGCCAATGAGGCAATGGGCACAAGCCGATCAAGATGCATGCATGCGCGAGGCGGACAGCAAGAAATGTCGGCACGGGGGTGGGGGTGGGCAAGAGGGGGATGCCCGTCAAAAAAAGCCTGTCGCGGGTTTCTAAAAGTACCCGGCGTTTGGTTTGGTTCCGCCACGTCTGTGTTGTCACCCTCTGGCGTTTGCGGTTGGCATGCTCTAAATTGATAGATTCCTCTTACAATCGGCGGGTGTATTCACAAATTCACAGCTTAAAACATGATTATGTAACAGCCGGTGATTGTAGATATATAGACAGACTAGATGAGCAAACGAATACATTTAAACAAACACAAGGAAAAACAAGGAAAATCAAAGAGAAAAAAAAACAAGAGAAAATCAACACAACACGAAAAACAGGGAAAACAAGCAAAACAGAACAAAACACGCCAAAGCCACGAAAGCCGAGGATGGACAACGACAAAAAGAAGCACAAAACAAACAAAACAAGCCACAATCACCACAATGAGACACGTACAACAAGCAAAGTGCCACGAGCAAAGCAAAGCAGAGCAAGCACGCGAGCAACCAAGCAACCAAGCAACCCAGCAAGCAAGCAAGCAAGCAAGCCAGCAAGCAAGCAAACAAGCAAAGCAAAGCAAAGCAAAGCAAAGCAAAGCAAAGCAAAGCAAAGCAAAGCAAAGCAAAGCAAAGCAAAGCAAAGCAAAGCAAAGCAAAGCAGAAAACAGATAAAAAGAGCGGGAGGCAGTCCAGGCCGTCAACCACGCGCACCTTGTCGAACGTGGCCGTGGTCTCCAGCGCTCGCACGTTCGACCCGTGGCCCAGCTCCGTCTGGACGTACGCGGCCAGGATGCGGAACGAGGTCGCGAGGGGGAGCCACTTCTCCCGCTGCTCCGGGGAGGTCTGGTAGCGGAGCGCCGGTATGACCATTGCCATGTGGACGTCCGTGGGGAGCACCTCGTCGACTGCCGTGTATGCCCACTTGATCTCCTGCTCCGCATTGCGCCACCGCACCAACCCAACCCGAGGCAAGGTATGAGGGGCAGCGCGCGAGCGACAGCGCGTGAGCGGCAACGCACGAGCGGCAACGCACGAGCGGCAAAACGCGAGCGTCAATGCGAGAAAGGCGGGTGTTGTTTAGTCGTGAACATGCGCGGGGGAGTGGTGGTGTTGGTGGAGTTGGTGTTGGTGTTGGTGTTGGTGTTGGTGTTGGTGGTGGTGGTGGTGTTGGTATTGGTGTTGGTGTTGGTGTTGGTGTTGGTGTTAGTGTTGGTGGTGGTGGTGGTGGTGGAGGAGGATGTGAACTACAGGAACAAAGTTTCAATTTTGGGTCGGACAGAGGTATTATTTTGTTCAAATACAAGGGCTCCGCATGGGTGCCGGCATT
>MEHQ01000624.1:0-76986 GCA_008828725.1 Saccharina japonica
TCATCAAGATTCGAATGCCGTCATCGGACAGGTGCAAGTGCATATTTCACATCGCCAACAAAGAGCACAGAAACTGCTATGATTACGTGGTTAAAACACCTATACTCTGCTTATACTCCTCCTGCTTTAAGTACTTACATAGCATGCGTGCTACATAAATAAATGATCAGAAACATCTCGTACCTATAACTGATTCGCCACGGAGGGAGGGAGGGAGGGAGGGCGGAAGAGCACCCCTATCGTACTACTCGTCAACCAACTACCACCAGTCTCTACGTGCCAACCCAAATCTTTGCGGTACAGAGGGAGGGAGGGAAGGAGAGAGAGGGGAGGCATTTACTTCTACTCCTGCGTCATTTATTTCAAGCTCAAAACAAGTACGTCCACTTGCAAATATCTAATACTGCTCTTCTCTGGTACCAGGGTACGTATTTACGTATATAACCGCACGCTCACAACTCACGAAAAGCACCGCGCGCTTATTCCTGGTATACTAACAGCAGTATAGTATCTCAAGACAGGTACAGCAGTATAGTCTCAAGGCAGACACAGCAGTACACCATCTGAGCATGTTTCATGTACGTTGCCCTGCTGGCTTCGATATAATACCAGTATCTGAGTACTATGCACTCTATCAAACAGCAGTTCAGAAGTGCTGCAGTACGGCAGCACTCAGCACAGCATTCAAGAAGAAGCGAGCACGGCGTCGGAGCAGAGGACACAACCGAAACATAATATCGGCTCGTCAAGTCGTCACGTGCGTACTAAATCCTATCATGCGTGCATCATATATCATCCTCCCCCAAGCCCCGAGCCAAGTACGTAGTCCATCGTCCCGCGCAAAATAACGAAAGACAACAGAACCAACTACTCGTATTCAGTATAATAATAGGTGGTCCAAACAAGCCTATTCTACGACACACCTACTATTAATATACCTGAACCAGTATAATCGTACGTACAAAAAACATCATCAAAAACAAGAAAAAAAAACAATCAACCAAGCAGCACAAACAAAGCGTATACCTCAATCGGGGCTGAACGGGGGCATGAGCCCACCGCCCAGGCGCCACCTCGGCCCAGCTTCCATGCTGGTCAAAACACACCCTTGCTGTAGATGGTGCTGCTTGCCGCCGGCCCGCCCCTCCTTGCTCCCCTGCTGCTGCTGCTGCTGCTGCTGCTGCTGCTCCTCCTCCTCTTCTTGCCCCTCCTCTTCCTCCTCTTTCCGTTGCTCGAATGATAACAGGGCTCCGTGTGCCAGCACCAAACGGCTCGCCACTACCAGGGCGTGCTGCTCCGCCTCGAGGTCTGCACGCGTGCCTTCCGCGGGCGGTGGCGGAGGCGGTGGTAGAGTCGGCGGTGGCGGCAGCGGCGGTGGCAACGGCTGATGCTCCTGCTCCTCACCCATCCCAACGCCGTCATCTCCGTCTCCTACTCTATGCTCCTCCTCCAGAAACCCCCTGCCACTCGTACATAAAACCATCTCTCCGACCTCTTTCTCTTCCGCGTGTGACGGTTCCTTCGTCACCGCGGAGTGGGTTTCAACGTGGCGCGCAGACAGAGCCACCTGCTCTACTAGCGCGCCCGGGCTCATCCAACAAACCGGCTCAAAGGGGCTTCTCTCAATCGGAAACGGCTGCGGAAGGGCCTCCTGCCCATCCTGTGCACTGCTGCCGCTCCGAGAGGTCTGCACTCCACTAAGCTCCTCAGCTTGTTCTTCTCTGTCCTCGTCACCCGTATCTTCTCCTTTTTCTCCTCTCGTCGCTTCCTCATCAAATTCGGAGGTGGGCGTAGAGCGGGTATGGTTTACAGCAGTGGCCAACGTGCTTGCGTGGGCCTCCTGCCCTTGTTGCCGCACTGTCGTCCCAACTTGCTGTTGTCCTCGTCTGCTCTGCCACTGTCCTCTCCGAATCAGCGCACTGGGCCCCGCTCGGCGTGGCACGCAGCTTCGCTGTCATCTTCCTCCGAAGAGCTGCCAGCTTCGCTGCTGCTACCTCTCTCCTCATCTCCTCACGATCTCTCATCATCCCCTCCACCTGCTCGCGAAGCTCTGCCAGCTGCAGCTGATGCGGCTGCTGTGGCTCCGGTTGCTGCGGCTGCTGCTGTTGCTGTCGCTGCGGTGCTGCTGCTCCGGTTGCTGTTGCTGCCGCTTCTCGCCTACGTTGCTCGTGCCTCGAGCAGCAAGCGGCTCCACCAGCGCCGGCTCACGTCTGGCAAAGGCGGCACGCTGTTGGTGCGGCCATAACGGATTGATTACTTCCTGCCGCCACTTGAACTGGTGCTGAGCCGAGTTGATCCGAAAATCCACCTCGGTGAGACGAGCCCTCTCGTTCGCAAGCACGGCAACCCGTCCAGTACGCGCAGCCGAAGCTTCATAGTTCACGATGCGTTCAACCAGAACGCGGCGCTCGCAATAAAGCTTGTCGACAACTCCCATCAGCTGCACCGTCTTCCATCTTTCAAATTCCGCGGCATCCATCTCGATGTGGAAGAAGCCACCCTCGCACTGCCTGATACCCCAAGCAACCCGAGATCATAAGCGACAATGCGCTATAGCGAGTTGATACGACCTCAGGCGCATGACGGGGCCTAGCACAGGCGGGCAGGGTCAGGGTGCTGGAGCGCTCCTCATTTAGACATAAACCATGTATATATTATCGTCGGATCTCGCAGGCCAGATCATATCACAACGCCCCAGAATTTTCCAACACCGTATTATACCAACCATGATAACCTCATCTGAGCAGTAGTACGTTCGTAGTTGCGTTGTACCATGGTATAACGCAGTGTCTTATATGTATGCATGGATGTATATACGACCTTCGCGATCATAAAACTGTCCGCACACAGAGCACTACCGTTTGCATCAGGTACACACAAAATACGCAGCATAGCAGTATTTGATTTTCTGCAGCTCCGAGATGTTTCTGATCATTTATTTGTGTTGCAAGCATGCTATGTAAGTACTTAAAGCAGGAGTATAAGCAGAGTATAGGTGCTTTAACCACGTAATCATAGCAGTTTCTGTGCTCTTTGTTGGCGATGTGAAATATGCACTTGCACCTGTCCGATGACGGCATTCGAATCTTGATGAATACATGAATGGGTTTTGTCTTTCCGCGCGCTACTATTGGTTGGTTAAAACGCTGTTCTTAAGTCATTGTTGCTCGGTTATAAAATAGTAAACTTCGAAGCTTGTCATGCACCCGGGTTTCCACCCTGTCATGTATCACTTTCCTTGTGTGGAAAATCGCTCGAAGGTTCTTGATTATACCAGCAGCTCGTGGCAAGGGGAGATCACGTTTCCCCGATGATAAGTTGGCATAATAACTACTGCTGTAAGCTTGAAACCATAGCACGCGGTCGGATAAATTACATTTGCGTATGAAGTGAGGATTTGAGATTTATTATTTTAGTTTTAGAGTCAATCTCAATGGTCATACCGTCTCTGGCTGTCTGGCCTGGGCGGCTTTTCTGGTAGTTCGGAAAATACATTGATTGGCTGGTTGACTGATTGAACGAGGATTCGAGAATGGAGGATTTTGAATGAGTTTCTGATTGGGCTGGTGGGGATAAGGTTGGGTTGTGGTTTTTGATTGATGGTTTTCGGGCATTGAAAATTCTGCCTGTTTACTGATTAAAATAGTGAATACATTGTACGGTATTGAGATTTGTATTGAAGTTTTTTCAGGTTTCGAGATTCTTGCAACGTGCAGTGATGCTGAAGTTAGTACTACTGGATAAACTTGTATCGACCTATTGACACCGAGCTGATGGCCGTCTGATTATCGAGGACATATGCCCTAGTTTCGGCAGCTGAGTGTCTTGGAATATTGTTGAAGTTTGAGCCAGTATGGTTTAGATTTTGGTATTTGAATTTGAATGAATGTGCTTGAATTTCTGGTATTCGGTACTTTGAATTTGCTTGAGGTTTTTATTAATCTTGTGGTATTCGGTAATTTGAATTTTCTTGAGGTTTTGGGACATTGTGGTCCACATTTGGTACTTGAATTTGGAATGTGTGATATTGATTCGGGATGATGATTTGTGGTTTTCGGGACAGCTATGAGGTGTGACCATGCTATGATATCGTGATGCTTTATTGCCATAGTGTTCACCATGCAGGGAGGATATTAGTTGATGGAGTTGATGGGACTGTACACCTGTTCGGTATGCATACTGCGGATGTGTGGTGTCGCACAGTATCGATTACAAAGCAGGGAGGATATTGATTGTGCTTGGTACTCGATACAGCAGATATGATGACGGTTACATATATTGTTCCTATACTTGGTGAGGCTTTATTGAGATAGAATTGAGTGCCAGGTTTCTTCCCCTTGACTTGACTTGCGCGCTTCGCCTCGACGCTGGCCTGCGAGGTCCGGCGATAATATATACATGGTTTATGTCTACATGAGGAGCGCTCCAGCACCCCGACCCTGCCCGCCTGTGCTAGGCCCCGTCATGCGCCTGAGATCGTACTCGTATATTTTTGTCTTTGTTTGTTTAAGACATAAACCATATATATATTATCGTCGGATCTCGCAGGCCAGCGTCGAGGCGAAGCGCGCAAGTCAAGTCAAGGGGAAGAAACCTGGCACTCAATTATATCTCAATAAAGCCTCACCAAGTATATGAACTCCCCAATATATGTAACCGTCATCATACCTGCTGTATCGAGTACCAAGCACAATCAATAGGCTTTCATAAGTTGCCTCGGCTTGTGTTACTCACGCGGGGTCTATGACGGGTTAGCGTTGATGGTTTGGGCCTATTGAAGACTTCCTTAGTCACCATTGACTAGGTGATGGGGCCCGGAGTTTGGGATCGTGCCGCCGCTTGGTATGACTGCACCATATGCAGCCAGAACCAACGGTGCCGTTTTCGAGGTGGTATTTCGTGTAAGTTAAACCAGTGATGGACTCGTTCTGTCATTTCCTCTCAGGGCTCTCTGAAAATATAGATTTGCGCTTTTGTGGGGCTAATATTAGGGATGACCAGGCGTTTGCCAATATCTACTTCTGGAGTATTTTGCTAGGTTCACTCTGCACGGGTCATGGGTGCAGGCGTCTGGACTCTTGCTCCTACTCATTTTGTCACCCCTATCGATACTATATCAGGTCCGCTCACCACAACAAACTGACTGCTCTGCCGACGGCGATATTCGACCATCTGGGAGCACTGACAAGCTTGTAAGTGCTGGTTGACATGTGTCCTGCGATCTTTGACGGGAAATTGTTGGTAGCGTGGGCCTTCACTAGCTAGGCGGCCGGGCCCCGTGCATGAGTGTTTAAGATCGTACCGTCGTCTGGCCGATCTCACCTTGAGCAGCCGGAACCTACTGTGCTCCCGACGAAATGATGGTTCACTTGTTACGTGGAATGTTCATAAACTTGCCACTTGGTTTGCCCCTGGGCTACTGTAGTTTGCTATTATTAATAGTTAGTTCTGCCAGGCAGACACCTACTAAGATATTCAAGGCGAAACGCTGCAGACGCCTACGTTTAATCACCCTCCGCGACACAAGCCAGCTGCAGCACTGATCGTAGGTATGCCCATGTTCTAACTGTATGCATCTTAGTGGATGTAATTCCTGCAGCAAAGGAAGGTTCACAGTGTGTGGATTCTGTGTGTGCCCTGATCGCAAGCATACTGGTTTGTTTTTTGGTTCACTGTTGCCCCGCTTCTATCGATGCCTCCAGGGAACTTAACGACAACAATCTGACTAGTGTAGCGTCAGGGCAATTCGACGGACTGGGAGCGCTAAGCAAATTGTAAGTGTGATTAGGCATGCGGCCTTCAGGGGTGTTCTCCATATTACTGCTGCAGCCTTGTCCGAAATTGCAGTACCATCAGTGCTACGTATTCTTGTTCATGGTGAGGCTTTTTTCATCATCACAGTCTTTCAGACACCACCGCAACCGTAGGCTGGGATAGACAGCAAATCTGAGACCGAAGCATCTTTGATTGGTGGTGAAGGGGCACTAGGATGGTTGAACAAGGCATTTGCCGATGTCAGGCCCCCGTTTTGCATTGCGCACGAGAGGTCTATGGTTGCGAGAAGCTTAAAAACATTGGGGCTTTTCAAGCGCCGTTGGCCCCCATCTATGAGGCGAACCAAACCCCGCTTTTGGGACCTTATCGCGGCTCGGTAAACCACACCGCGTACGGCCGGAACCAACCGTGGTTTAGACAAAGTGGTGATTCGCGTAGATTCAAACACACACGACTTCATGCCGGCCGTTGCTAGCAGTCCCCCGTCTAGTGTAGATGGGTAGATGGCATACTGCATGCACCAATAGCTACCAGGTATACGAGTGGCTACATTTGGTACAGACGAAGCTTTCGCTGGTGGGTGTCTGCTGCACAACCATTCCGCACGATGCAACGTTTACCGCAGTCACCCTTCTAGATCGGCTCTGACCGCCCGTTTATCGTTTCTCACAACCTCTGCAGGTGGCTTAGCTCCTGCAATATTACTACAGTTGCAGCAGGGACCTTCGATGGTCTGGGAGCGTTGAAGGACTTGTGAGTATATAGTGCCTGCAACGCATTGCCCCAGTTATCGCGCCAGCCTACGGTAGTCCAGAGCTGCAGTACGCATCATGCCGGTAGACATGGTGACGGTTCGATTGTTTTACATGGTCGCTGTTCTCGCGACATCACCGCAGCTGTGCTTGATTGTACGAAGCACTAATAGATCAAACCAACTTTGATGGACCTTGGATGGACTCACTATATGATTCAACACCAGTTCAACGCGTGTGTGTCTTATATTTGAGAGAACTCGCGCCATGTGTGGTTAACCTTCTACGAAGTGCAGACGACAGAGATCGAAAGGTGTACACATTACGTGTAGCCTTGCACGGTGCTATACTTTAAGCGAG
The DNA here is from genome assembly GCA_008828725.1 of Saccharina japonica. Lineage (NCBI taxonomy): Eukaryota > Phaeophyceae > Laminariales > Laminariaceae > Saccharina > Saccharina japonica. The sequence continues at coordinate 6,888 of MEHQ01000624.1, forward strand.
TTTACATCAATGGCCTGCTTCCTTTCTGCCCCCCACGGCAAGAGTTTGGCGGTGTCATTGTGACTCGGTGCGGAAAGCCGAAGTTTTATCCTGACTATCGCACTCCGGTGCGATGACTGCAACCAACCCCGGTCCGAAAATGAAAACATCAGTAGAGCCAGTTCTGTTTCGTTCGCACCTGCCGTGAATCGCACCAAGGTGCGATACCCCAAGATGGGTATAAACTCCCCGTGCCTTTACGGTACGCTGATAGTGAGCAAATGCGCACTGGTCTGTTGAACTATTGATAGTCCAGTCGTCTTGATAGAATACCTTGCATAGGTTTGCCTGCAGTCGCAGCACTTGTAGGATTAGCGAAGGCGGGGGGGGCGTTTGTGGGCGTCTGCATGGCTCCGATAGGTACGCGATATGCATCAAAATGCGCCCTGTCTCCGGGAGGTTTCTAAGGACAACCGTATGTCGCCGGGCAAGAAAGGGTGTTTTCCAAGGATCGCGGAAAAGGGACATGTTCTAAAAATGGGTCCTCTTCGCTGCACACCGTTGGGCCGGCTCTTCCGATATTTTCAGGCGCCTCCAGTCAAACGGACTGACCTCTCTCCCGGAAGGGCTTTTCAATGGCCTGGGAGCGCTAAATGAATTGTAAGTGCGGTTTGCGGTTTGGCATAACTCGTCCGGTGGCATTCACCCAGTTGTGGCACCAGCCTGTATCCAGAACTGCCGCAGTATCGTTCTTGTTCAGTGCAACCATTTTATTTTCGCACCTTTGTCACCGCAACCGCGTGTCACGATTCGTGGGACGTGAAAACACGGGTGTGTCGGACACTGGCCCGGTGTTCAATATGTTTCTGTACAATCTTCGTTTTCCGTTGCTCATGCGGGATTCGTGCCGAGAAGCGAGGGTGGCTTGGGTCTACTGGAACCGTGTTGACCTCCACCGACTGCGTCACCGGACCCCGATTTCGATACCTTAACGTCGTTTGGTGCTGAGGATCACGCGCAACCGAAACGAACTGGTACACGATTTTGGCATAGTGGTGATTGATTTGGTTCAACATGGTACACGAAACCATGCCATCGCTTGCTCTCACGACTAATCTCGAGGTTCGATTGCCTGGCAGACATCCACATTGAGGGCCGAAGTTTTGTGGGTGGGTGCCTTATGCAAAAACATTGGTGACGTGATACAACCTATAGCTGGTACAGCTCTTGTCACTTTGTTGTCGATTTACCAACTGTGTATCGTCCGGCGCAGGAGAACCTTTGTCCCAAAATTGGTGTCATCGTAAGTGCATTCCGAATGTGCTCTGGATGCGAGCTTACACTCTTTTTCTTTGCACCATTTTCCCTGACTGTGTCGATGGCGCCAGGTACCTTGACATGAACAATCTAACTACTCTACCGGCCGAGATTTTTTATGGCGTGGGAAGGCTTCAGCTTTTGTGAGTGAAATTTTGGCGCGTGCCCTGCACCGACATTGCCCTAGAAAGGGCTGCGGACTTGTCCAAAACTGCAGTACCATTTATGTTCATGATGACTTACGTTTTATCCCTGCTCTCCTGCGGACATCACTGCAACCGTGTGTTTTGGTGCACGGGACACGGTACTTTCAACCATGTTTAGTGGGTGTTGAATGGCATAATTGGCGTAGTTATACATGAGTTTGTGCGTGTATGCCTGTGTTGGAGCTGTTCCCACGAGGCCTATGATAATGAAGCATTGGTAGATTCAGTCTTGGAACGTCCTCGGCTCCACCGGTTAGGCGCCCGGACCCCGGCTTCAGGGTGGTAGCGGTACTCGGTAGACCACATCAAACGAAAGTGGACGCAAAATCTCTCTTCACAAAGTGCTGGCTCGGTTTTAGTTGAAAGACGCACGAACAGTGTGCCCTTAGTGCTCGCACTCGTGTGTGCTGTACATTTTTCCTCTCCCTGGCAGACAGACATCTTGAAAGAGTTACTGAAGGTGGTTATTATGCGAACGCCCGCTGCACAAGCACCCTACGCGGTACGAGCTAGCTGCAATGTTCTTCTTGAATATGTCTCTCTGCGACAAGCTGTCTATCGTCGGGCTGCAAAAGAACGCCGGCCGCAAAAGACGGCTCGTGGAAATGCGCATTCTGCATGCGCTATGGGTGCGGGCTTAACGGCTTAACGATCCTTTTGTTTTCGCCGCTGTTTCGATTTTTATGTGGTCATCGCCAGATGGCTTGGCGAAAACAATCTGACTACTCTACCGGCAGGGGTTTTCGAGGGACTGGGAGCGCTAATATGGTTGTAAGTACGCCGTCTAAGAGAGGGCTTGCACTTTGCGCACCAAATACGTTCCTCGCTGACAGGGCAGGGCGCCTCAAACCATTGCAACCGAGGAGCTACACAACCATTGTATGTTTTTGACCCCCCGATGTGTACTTTACTTACCGTGTTCGTTAGACACCTAGCCTCACGGACAGGTGTGTCGGGCTTACCTTGCAATTCTTCTCAACGCAGGGTGAGGTATTGAGCTCCTATAGTATAATCAAGTGAGTAGCCTCATAAAAATTATGTACTACGCTTATGTCTTACCCCGCGTCGACCCGTGACGGGAAATCCTTGGTAGCTTTGGCGTGTGGAGATCAAGTTAACCCTTGCCGCCCATTAGGTGACTGAACGACGGTTTTAAGATAGTACCGGCACTTGATTGATCAGGTCACGCGCGAATAGAACGAAAGTTTCTATGTAGGGAGTTGTGGTTCGGTTTGGCTGAATTGTGATTGAATAAATGCGACGTTTTGTTTTGTATTGTCGCGGTTACCGTTATAAAGGTTGTTCACTGTCTATAAAATAGCTGGCATACACCAATGCGTATCTCACGAAGGCAGACGGCTCCAACAGAGGGCCCGTGCAAGAATTTTATACGGGGTACACGTTAGCTGCACCGTGTCGGTTTGCTAACTGTGCATCGTCGGGTAAAACAACAACTTCCGCCAACACAGAGGCTCGCGTGAGGTTAACCTATTACCAAGGCTACCGTACTGCAAGTTACTCAACATCAAGGGTGGGGGGGCTAAATTAGACCGAACGTTATAGTACCACTTTGTGGCTCTTTTTTCTTCCCGACTTTTAATTTTCCACCCAAAGATAAAGGCTGTGCAACAGCAGCGCCTATATGGACAAAACAACATAGTACTCGTATGCATTCAAAATGTTGTATATCGTCCTCGTATACAGTACCCAGTGTACGACATACGTACATATTATACGTATCGTTCTCGCATATAGTGCCAAGGCATGTATAGTCGTATATATTTGCGGAACAATGAAAAGAGGCAACACGGTATTGTGCCTGCCCCTGTCTCAGGGGTCAGATAGTGGCGAGACACCCCTTTTGGTTGAATTTTTCAATCTTAAGAACATAACGGACCAACTTTGGTCTCCATACGAGGGGTACACCCATTTTCTTTGGCATTATATTGCTGATAAGATGGTGAACGAGCCACAAAGTGGTACCATAACGTATGGTCTTATAAACCTTTTTCACTGCGCCGTTTCATGATTTCGTTGATGTCTCCAGGGGCCTTAACGTCAACAATCTGACAAATGTTCCGGTGGGGATTTTCGATGGGCTGGGAGCGCTAGAAAATTTGTAAGTACGAATTGACATGTGGCCTGCCATGACATGCTCTCGGATGTGGCTGCAGTCTTGGGCTAACCTGCAGTAGTGCTCATGTTCGATGTCATCCTCGTTGTTCATCTGACATTAACGCAACCGTGCACCATGGTACGGCCTGGATTAGATGCATTTTGTCATCATGAATGGGTGGGCGCTGGATGTTGCGATACTATAGTGCACCATGATACTTTGCCGGCGTGCACCTCAGAGAGTGGCGCACGCGAGACCTCCATAAGAGAACCGAACCGTTGGTAGCTTGGATCTACTGAAATCACGTTGACCCCCACTGCTTCGGTGGCCTAACCCCACGTTCGAGATGGCACCGCCGCTTGATAGATGACACCACGCGCGGTCGGGACCAAGGGTAGCTTCGTCCAACTTGTTGGTTCACGCAGGTTGAACTGTCCACGACTTTGTGACGCCAGTTACTCGCTAGTACCTCTTAAGCTAAGTACCTCATACCTGATACCATTGTACATTTAAAACAATATACCTGGAAGATTGTTTGGTATCACAGTGTCTTTCTTAGAGCTAGCGAAGATGGAACGTTTGCGGATGACTACCGAACAAGGACTGTACGCGATGCAATGGACTGTTTGCACTCTTCTTCTGACACGTTGTCCATTTTTGCTCTCACAGCGTTTCGTCTGATACGAGAGAACGTCCGCCGCAGTGAACGGATGGTAGTTGACGGATCGTTTTCCCCTGTACTAAAACTGTACTGATGTTGCTGCGCTTCTGCCGATGTTTCCACCACAAGGGATGTGGGTTACAACAATCTGACGACTCTACCGGCAAGGATGTTTGACCATCTCGGAAAGCTAAGAAAGTTGTAAGTGGAGGTTGGCAAGCAGAATCCTTTCCTCAGTTATGAGTACAGCCTTGTTCCGGAACTGCCGTTCAAGACATTCATATATTAATAGTAACACGATACATACAAGTACACGAATGCGGGCCCAGCTCGTCCAAATCACCTGGGTAGCATGCCTATTTCCGAGGAGCAGAGACTGCCTGTTGGGCTTGGTGCTGTAGAGCTTCCTGCGTTACCGTTGAGCAACAACGGGTGCGTATCGGAGTTGGATTGTGGAAGTGTCGCACGAACGACGGTGCTGACCGGTGAACGCTGTCCGAGAGTATTCGCCCCTTCGTGCCTCATCCTTTGCTTGCCTCGTACGCGACGTTTACGCTAGTCTTTTTACTGAGAAGGTTGAGGCATAGTGCTATGATATCTGTCCTCCCTCCCCATTAGCTGCCGGTAGAAAATGGAGCAGGTACAGAAGAGAGTTAGACTTTGTTAATTACCAGGTATATAACACTACCCACGAGTCTACTGAGTCATTTGTAATAGTGGGTAGTGTTGTACAACTGACAAACTATGTTTTCGAGTTCATTGGTTGTCGCTGACTGTAGTGTTTGAGCGCGGCTTGGCATGGAGCCATCAGTAGCATCCCTCCAGCAATGGCCCCAGTTCTGTCGGTACCACTTTTGATAGCCACTTGTTGTCTGTTTTTCTGCATCATCACTGCTCTTCAAACATCACCGCAAGCGCACATCGTTGTTTTGTGTGACATTCAAGTGTTGGTCCACTCTGAAAGGTTTTGGGTGGGTATATACCGGGGGGAAAGTCGATGGGTTGTGCACTTGTATGGTACGCCTTATTTCCGGACGGTCACACGATGCCCATATCATACGTAGCTAGGAAGCTTTGGTAGCTCGGGACTTTGATAGCTCTATGGTATCAACCGACTTGGCGACCAGACCCCCCTGCCGTAGTCGCACGTGATACCAATCAACACCACAAAGATTATCCCAGGTCGCTCGTCCCCTATATCACCTGGGTAGTATTCGGACTGCCGCGGGGAGATTGGTGGACAATATGCCATACAATCTCTACCTGGTATGTGTGAATGTTCAAATACCACAAACGATTGGTACGTATCGAAGTTGGATCAAATTGCGCCAACACAGAGGCTCGCGTGAGGTTAACCTATTACCAAGGCTACCATACTGCAAGTTACTCAACATCAAAGGTGGGGGGGCTGAATTAGACCGAACGTTATAGTACCACTTTGTGGCTCTTTTTTCTTCCCGACTTTCAATTCGTCACCCAAAGATAAAGGCTGTGCAACAGCAGCGCCTATAAGGACAAAACAACATAGTACTCGTATGCATTCAAAATGCTGTACGTATCGTCCTCGTATGCAGTACCCAGTGTACGACATACGTACATATTATACGTATCGTTCTCGCATATAGTGCCAAGGCATGTATAGTCGTATATATTTGCGGAACAATGAAAAGAGGCAACACGATGATGGCGTATTGTGCCTGCCCCTATCTCAGGGGTCAGATAGTGGCGAGACACCCCTTTTGGTTGAATTTTTCAATCTTGAGAACATAGTGGACCAACTTTGGTCTCCATACGAGGGGTACACCCATTTTCTTTGGCATTATATTGCTGATAAGATGGTGAACGAGCCACAAAGTGGTACCATAACATTTGGTCTTATAAATATTTTTCACTTCGCCATTTCATTATTTCGTTGATGTCTCCAGGGGCCTTAACGTCAACAATCTGACAAATCTTCCGGTGGGGATTTTCGATGGGCTGGGAGCGCTAGAAAATTTGTAAGTACGAATTGACATGTGCCCTGCCATGACATGCTCTCGGATGTGGCTGCAGTCTTGGGCTAACCTGCGGTAGTGCTCATGTTCGATATCGTCCTCGCTGTTTATCTGACATTAACGCAACCGTGCACCATGGTACGGCCTGGATTAGATGTATCTCGGTATCATGAATGGATGGGCGCTGGATGTTGCGATACTATAGTGCACAATGATACTTTGCCGGCGTGCACCTCAGAGAGTGGCGCACGCGAGACCTCCATAAGAGAACCAAACCGTTGGTAGCTTGGATCTACTGAAATCAGGTTGACCCCCACTGCTTCGGTGGCCTAACCCCACGTTCGAGATGGCACCGCCGCTTGATAGATGACACCACGCGCGGTCGGGACCAAGGGTAGCTTCGTCCAACTTATTGGTTCACGCAGGTTGAACTGTCCACGACTTTGTGACGCCAGTTACTCGCTAGTACCTCTTAAGCTAAATGCCTCATACCTGATACCATTGTACATTTAAAACAATATACCTGGAAGATTGTTTGGTATCACAGTGTCTTTCTTAGAGCTAGCGAAGATGGAACGTTTGCGGATGACTACCGAACAAGGACTGTACGCGATGCAATGGACTGTTTGCACTCTTCTTCTGACACGTTGTCCATTTTTGCTCTCACAGCGTTTCGTCTGATACGAGAGAACGTCCGCCGCAGTGAACGGATGGTAGTTGACGGATCGTTTTCCCCTGTACTGAAACTGTACTGATGTTGCTGCGCTTCTGCCGATGTTTCCACCACAAGGGATGTGGGTTACAACAATCTGACGACTCTACCGGCAAGGATGTTTGACCATCTCGGAAAGCTAAGAAAGTTGTAAGTGGAGGTTGGCAAGCAGAATCCTTTCCTCAGTTATGAGTACAGCCTTGCTCCGGAACTGCCGTTCAAGACATTCATATATTAATAGTAACACGATACATACAAGTACACGAATGCGGGCCCAGCTCGTCCAAAGCACCTGGGTAGCATGCCTATTTCCGAGGAGCAGAGACTGCCTGTTGGGCTTGGTGCTGTAGAGCTTCCTGCGTTACCGTTGAGCAACAACGGGTGCGTATCGGAGTTGGATTGTGGAAGTGTCGCACGAACGACGGTGCTGACCGGTGAACGCTGTCCGAGAGTATTCGCCCCTTCGTGCCTCATCCTTTGCTTGCCTCGTACGCGACGTTTACGCTAATCTTTTTACTGAGCAGGTTGAGGCATAGTGCTATGATATCTGTCCTCCCTCCCCATTAGCTGCCGGTAGAAAATGGAGCAGGTACAGAAGAGAGTTAGACTTTGTTAATTACCAGGTATATAACACTACCCACTAGTCTACTGAGTCATTGTTAGTAGTGGGTAGTGTTGTATAACTGACAAACTATATGTTTTCGAGTTCATTGGTTGTCGCTGACTGTAGTGTTTGAGCGCGGCTTGGCATGGAGCCATCAGTAGCATCCCTTCAGCAATGCCCCCAGTTCTGTCGGGACCACTTTTTACAACCACTTGTTGTCTGTTTTTCTGCATTATCACTGCTCTTCAAACATCACCGCAAGCGCACATCGTTGTTTTGTGTGACATTAAAGTGTCGGTCCATTCTGAAAGGTTTTGGGTAAGTATATACCGGGGGCAAAGTCGATGGGTTGTGCACTTGTATGGTACGCCTTATTTCCGGACGGTCACACGATGCCCATACGTAGCTAGAAAGCTTTGGTAGCTCGGGACTTTGATAGCTCTATGATAGCAACCGACTTGGCGACCAGACCCCCCTGTCGTAGTCGTACGTGGTACCAATCAACACCACAAAGATTATCCCAGGTCGCTCGTCCCCCATATCACGTGGGTAGTATTCTGACTGCCGCGGGGAGATTGGTGGACAATATGCCATACAATATCTACCTGGTATGTGTGAATGTTCAAATACCACAAACGATTAGTACGTATCGAAGTCGGATCAAGTTGTACAATAACACACACAGTATTGACGGCACTGATCGGCACGGGCTCGCACATAGCTGGTCGTTCCCGTCGAACGTGGTTCATGGTTCGCTTCGATCGTCCACCGCTCTTCCACTTTGTTGCCGATCACGGAGATTTTTTCTCTATTGGTTTGGCATCCTTGCTCCCCTTGCATTACAAGGCAAGCCATCGAGGTAAGTCAATATAGTCTAGAGGATACCGCATTTGCCTACTGCTTTACCCGCGTTCCGCGCGTGTGCTCGCACCTGCTTCCTCCGGCGAACCGTCTCGGTTACGGGTTGCTTCCTGAAGATCTCTGCTAGGGAACGTCAATCTACAATGCTTGCCATCGGGGTGAGCACGGCTTGATCGCCGTACTGTTTGTCGGCCCAAAATAAATTAAATGAACACTTAGTGTGCGTGAAAACCCAGCACAAATAAATCGTGGCCTCATGATGTTTGCCTGCGTAAAGACATACTGAAGTATCCCGTATGCCAAGACGGTACAAATATTTCAAGCGTCGCATGGATTGTCGAGTCTAGAGCCTTGTCCTTCCTACATGAATGGTTTCGTTGTTTCTCAGGTCTTAGTGTGATATATTTCGAAAAGCCTCAGAAGATGTTGCGATGAACCTACGAGATTAGCAGGAAAACACCACCGTCGGCAACCGTTGCTGGGATGTTTTGTCACTGCACGACTGTCAAGGTGGTCGGCATCTGATACAACTGAGGTGCATGACATTCCTCGATAGGCATACCTTCAAGAAGCTACTGCTGTAGGTTTTGTTTGTACCATTGACTGTAATACAACAGAGTGCTGAATCCCGCTGCATGCTTGAAGCTCCAAATGCGACGATGCCTACTAGTGTCAATCACCAAGACCACTATCGATGCACCCGTTGCTGGTTGCCCTTCCATTGGCAGGTCCCCTCGTCGCGCCGTTCTTCCCATTGACTTCGACAGTAGCGGCACATGTGGTGAGTCGTTTCTGGCCCCTTTGTAGACAGTCGCGCTCTCCTGAGTGACAAAATATCGAGGAGGTAGGGCTCTACGAGCTTTGTTGTGTTTGTGCGATGGCCTTCCGGTGTGGTAGTAACTCTTGCCCAGCTACTACTGTAGTACTTGAACCGCGGTAGACTGCTCTACTATTTATTATAGGAAATACCAACATACATGTTGATGCACGGCTGTGGATGGCGGCTTTCCTCGAACTTATCGTAGCGAACGGCCAGCTGCCCATGAGCGCACGTGTCACTTCATGGTCGGATTGGTTGTCGACACACCGCTTGCACAGCTTGTGAGCGATTGCTATGGTGGTGGGTTCAGACCGCTGTATAATGATACTGGTAGAACAGTATTTGTGTTTTACCGCACTCAGTTTGAGTGTGCCTGCCTATCAATAGTGGGTGGTGGACCTTGATAGACACGGTTCTTTTTGTGGTGGCCGTGATTTAGTTTTGTAGTGTCTAAAAAATACCCGATTCAGTTCCACGTTGTGAAGACGTCGCATCACCGTCGTTGTGTTTGTACATTCCACGCGTGTTTCAGATTGCCCTGCCGAGGCGTGCGACGGCTGCGAGTCTGGAAAGCTCGGCTACATATGTCCTGCTGGTATGTGGGGCACATGAGAAAGCAGTGGATATTGTTGTGGTTTGCAGTATTCGATAGAGCTACGTAGCTCACTTTGCCGAGCAGCTCGCTTTTGGAATACCTCCCCTCGTACCTGTGTGTTGACGGAGCACAGGAAGGCACCCCCCCCCCCCCCCCCCCCCCCCAAATGCAAGTGAAGATACCAAGCTCTGAACGATAAGTGGGGGTATGACCGAATTCCAATCGCTGGTGACTTCTAAAATATGACTCTACATAATGGCGACGAAACAGCCGGCCGGGTGTTCCAGAGCGGTCTTTATAGTGGCCGCGTCGAAGCGAGTTTCGTTGGATTAATTTGTGTTGCACGAAAACTACTGGAGTATAAAAATGCTGTATGTGGTGTTAGCTATGCAGTATCACAACTACCTGCAAAACGGAGCGCGACAGGAACACCCCAGAGCAGGCGTGCATCCAGGCATCCACACAGACATATAGACCGGGAAAGCAAGCTACCAGGCAGCATTGTTTTCTTGTTGTGAAGGAGGCGTATGACAGGGGGAAGTGTCCAAGTATCATCTGTCTCAAGTTGTTTATGTAATGATTACAAATAAGTCCGCTGTTAAATCAACCGCTTGAGTGGTTGATTCTCAAGCGTGCAAGCTAAGTGATAAGTCGGCCCCGCGTGCTCGATATCCCACGTAAAGGTTACCAGCATGAAATTGGAAACGAAAATCGCCAACTGTGAATTCTCCTGACTTAGGTCGATACTCAATTTTGCAAAAGCTACGTAGTCGGTCGCTCGTTTTTCTATACTCACTACTCGTGAAGGATACATCTAAAGGCTGGCAGCACTCCTGGACGCTTTAAGGGTCCACAGGACCATTTCATGAGAGTGATTTGGTCCCCAATAATCCTGCCCATGAATACCGTACTTCGCATAATCCACATTTTGAGGGGGGCAACAATTTCCATGTACCTGGTAGATGTTTCTACTGGAAGTCGCTTGTACAACAACGTGCGTTATAAACGTAAATGTATCTGTTGCAGGTCGCGGCAGGAATCCAGTGCAGGTTTGGTGCTCGGGTTGTTAAAAGCTGCTCAAGTCTTGATGCAGCGTGCGTTTGATGTAGATCGCGCATGCTGCATCCTATAGAGGTTACGGCAGTACTACTCGTACTAACTGTTCGTGCGGCTTGCTGCTCAGACCACTTGATTTGCTCCTTCTTTTCCTTATGAATACCTGGCGTCGGCGACTGAATCGAGTAGTAGCAGATACGACCGCTGTAGCGGCACGATAGTACACCCGCAGATATAAGATAATAACATATATTTGTCAGTTACTGATTGACCATAAACTCATCCGCTCGTAGGCAGAGTATTATAGAGTTGAAGCCGCGCTGTCTAGCGTGCAGAAATCAAGGGAAAACGTGCGAGAGGGTCCACCTAAGGCTGTATAGTCTTGGCTATTTTAACTGCTACGCGGGAGTGAAATCTTGTCACAGTGACCCAACACCCCTACGCTCATTTCGTGAACAAGGTGCGCATGCTTGACTCGTCAATATCGAATTTCTTACCGTAACCAACCGTGGTTTGTTAATAATAGCAGCCCCGCCGTTTGCCGCTCGCCGTTCGCGGAATTCGCTGTGTTTTCCCACAGGCGACTTTTTACCGAATGTCAAGAACGTCCCGGAACTATCGGTAAAAGCCTTATCTCTGTGCTGCGAGTCCTCGGACGGCGACGCTTGCCCTGCTCGGTGCGACAGTCGGCCTACAGTAGCACCCGACCACACCAGCTGGTATGGTTACTCGGCGTTCCTGATGGCGGCGGGGATGGCTACACTGACTTTTATTGTCGCATGTTTGTTCAAGAGTCGCAAGGCTCGCAGAGACGGAGAGACACAAGGCCGGTTAACGTGTTTTAGTCGTTTGAAGCGGTTAGTAGTTGTGTCTAAGAGACCAGGGCTCACGGTCTGAACGGCCATGGATGGAACGGTTGCCCAATCAGCGCCGAGCTCAGCTGCTTAATATGTCTACATACCGCATACAGATGTGCTGGCATATGCCGTGTGCCTAGTGTTGAGTAAAATCAGTGTCGCGGCGGTTCACGACGGTGGACTGTGGTGGAATTGGGGTTTAGAAGGGTCAATTCCACGTTGATCCGCGTTACGTAACATTTTAGTCCACGTTTCTACCACATTGGCGTCGACGGCAGGACATGGTGCTTTCAGCAGGCGAGGTCGCTGGTTCGATCCTCGGCATCATTCCCAAAAAGAAAAAAAAGGGAATTTTCCATGTTCAAGAATCTGTAAAATCTCCCACTAAAACTAGTACAATAACGATGAGCGCAAGGGGCTGCGTATACTGACTCCAATACCGAGAAATCGGGAGGAAAATTTGGAGGCAGAATCTCATGGGTGTTCCTGACATAGTCTAGGAGACGTATGTCAGGTTTAGTGTGGGAGAGTGTGGTGGAATCGGGGTTTAGAAGGGTCAATTCCACGTTGATCCGCGTTACGTAACATTTTAGTCCACGTTTCTACCACAGGACCCAAGCGGGTTTCCGGTTAATGTTTGATGGGCATGAAAACGGGGAAAATGACGAGCGGTCCCCGGGGGGTACAAGCCTCCGTGTATGGAAACCCACGGTGGCTTGTGCAACACGGAAGGTCACTCTTGTTTACCTCAGCTTTCTCGTGAGCTGGAAGGACCCGCTATGGTGTCCGGGAGACCAGGTGTACGACGGCCAGGCAACGGTCGATGCTCACCCAGGTGGTAGTCTATGCGTATGAACTAAGTATAAGTGGGCGTGTCGTAATGGTGGAAGAGGTGTGCATAGGGAGCAGCTGGCTGCTGCACACAGGATAATAATTGATACGTAAGGTTTTTGTAGGATATGACACATGACCAAGGAGCCTGTTACGTACCCACGGGGCGACAGGGTATCCTCCACATTATGAACGATGCGTGCCAAGCTCTCACTGTAACACCGGTGCTTGCGTTTTGGGCGTGGTTCGCGTAGTTACTGCCGGGGGCGCTTCTGTGGGCATCGCCGGTATGCATGTACAGGCAGGTTGTGCGGCTTACGTTGGCCGCAAATGTTGGATATTGTGGGGCGATGTTTGGGCACGTTGGGGTTCAAACATTCTGGAGGTTAAAATCGGCTCGCTTTCTTCCGCACGTTGATGTACTATTTAATACTACCGTAGCCCAGCAGCTCTCCCGACCAAGAGTGATACCTGCTATAATACTATATTTCAATGGTTCTCGTTCCCTTGTAAACATTTTAAAGTGGCCTACGTACTCTCCTCGTGGCTTTTATCCAGATGCACGGGCACCGCAGAAGGCAGTGCTCGAAATTTTGCAAAGGGGGTGCGCGAAAATTATGAATAGTACCGTTGGAAGCATGGACGGTTATTATGTCAAATGCGCCCTCTTGTCGCATGTTGTTTGTCGGTGATGAACGTTTTCCCCACCAAAGCGTGCGGCACTCCCTCTGTACATGCACACATGACGGGTACGGCAGCGAATGCGTTCACCTATAGCACGGCGAAGAAGAAGGGAAAAACGCACTGACGCACAAGAGCAGCAGCACGAACAGTAATATATTGTCACGAGTAGTGGTAGGGCCGTCTGTGCTGTCTGAACCCTAGAAACTGCACCTCCTCTCTTCAAGCGATTCCGTCAGAATGATTCAGGGCGACTTGTTTGGTCCACGTTTTCTTGTACACCTTGCGCCTGCTGTGGCTCAGTCACATGGGAACATGCGAACGTGCCGCGCGCGCACCTGAAGCGCATTTGCCACACTATCAAAGTTCTACTATTTGCCTGGGATTTTTGGTGGGATGCCCTTTATTCCGCTCGCCAAACTCACAAAGTTGTATACCACCCTTCCCGGCACTCGTACTACAGTACAGTACACTCTTATCGCACCGCACATCACTCATCCGAGACGGTAGGTGAGGCCGCGTTTCTCAATTTTTCGTTTGTCTATGTACCCGCTGGGTCCAAAACAAAAAGATGGAGATTACTGCGAGGTCAACGGCGACGAAACAGTAACACAAATAGTCCTTTGGCCTATCTGGTACGTATGATGCTAATTTCGATTGTCGTTTTATGTTGCCCTCCGGCAATGTTCGGCTCAAATCTCGGTCACTCACATCCAACTACAGCAATCACAAGGAACCCCCCAAAGGAAATCATACAAGGACGATGCACTTTGCGCTGATTTTTTATACGGCCCTAAGGCCTTTTATCTTCTCTCTGCTGCTCTGTCTATGACTCCCTATGTTGGCATGTTCAGTTATCCTCATGTAGTTGCCTCCTAAGCTGCATCCGGGCTCCATCCCCAAGCCATGGGTGTGAGTCTGTCACCTCCCCCCCCCCCCCTACTCCTCCTAGCCTCCTAGGGACCCCGCAATAAGAGTTTGAATCGAGACACCCTCCCAGAGATGTCTACCCAAAAATCCTAGAGCTTTCCGCCACGAAGGTGGCAAATGCGCGGCTTCGTTCGTCCAACGACATTTGTCCCGGGCGAACGTGGTGCTGGCGCTCGCGCGCCTCGGGAGTATTTTCTAGGCATCTGATCCGTTGTAGTCAGCGTCGCCTCCTGGAAGATGTACCTGTCCTTGCGGGCCTATATGAACGACATCTAATAGGATGACCATGTCGCGGTACTTCGGGATCGGTGCGTTCCGAGGATTACCCCTCCTGTGACGACTATCTTCACCCTGAGGTTCCGATCCGACGTGAAGGGGTTTTTACTTCGGCTCGGTGATGGATCCCAAGCTCCTTGAGTGTGCGGGGGGTCGCATGGAGAAGTGACTGGTGCTGCATCACCTGCGCTCCGGCTCTAGCTAGGGCAGATGGCAGATGCGTGCGTGTGCGTGCTGCGTGTCCAAGTCGACAGCATATCAGCAGGGGAACGTCGCTGGCGCATTCTCCTCGATTCCAATAATCTTCTTTCCATGTATCATGTCCACGAAATTTGAGGTGGGTTTGACTCGGAGTGGGTCCGTCGACCGCGCCCAAGAAGGGAACATCCCATGCACACTGCAGGCTCCTCTAGCGGATGTTGGCGAAGGGTTATGTCACCTTCCATTGCGGGCCTTCCGGTCCCGGTGGGAGTGACGTCTCTGGTGGCTGGTCCAGATACTCTGTGTGCGCGATGTAACGGCCCTGGTTGACCAGCGTTCCCACTTTGTGTTGATCTATCTGAGAGTCCATAGTGTTCGCGTCGTGCACCGCAAGCATGAAGATCTCTGGGGGGCTTGGGTTGGTCTCCTGTTCTGTGCTTTGACCCCACTCCAACCGAGATGCAGGCACGACTCTAGGCATCTCTTCCCTTGGGACCTCCCATGTGGCTCGAATCTCCCGCAAGCTTCTTCTGAGCTGGGCACATGCTCGATCCACGGAGGCCACTCGTTACTCGGTCTACCAACGAGCCGGTAAGGTCCGCCAGAACCTCCGGTATAATATCCCAACCCTGGTCTCAATACAAGCGGACAATAACATCGCTTCCGTCGACGGCCTCGCCAAGCCTCCCGTCTCCGTCGAAAGGCGCGTTTGCAGCAGTGGTTTCATACCCATGCACTGCCCTGGTCTATACCCGTACCACAGCCCCCGGCTCCACAAGCCCGCGTCGCCTGCAATCCCCTCTCCCATCCGTGCTGCCCAGCTGCAAACACCCGGGCCCGCTTGGACCCCTGCGTCCAATGCAATGCATCCCTTGTGCCGGGCTCTGCAGTTTCCTTCTGGGCACTGAAAGTGCGTGCCTTGCGCGAGAGCTTGAGTAGAGAGGCGCTGCCCCGGGTGTCATTACAGAGCCACCAGACCACCGGGAACAGGGATATCACGGCAGCTAGACAATCTGGAGCCCCCCGGACAAGGCCTAGGGTCGACTCTACAGTACCCGACCCGGCAGCGGGTGCACCTCGCAGCGAGGGAGGTGGGGATCGGTAGCAAGGGGTAGACAAGGCCGGCCGATAATATCTGGGAGGGGGGCACGAGCACCCAGTGCGGGAAGAGGGGCCAACACGAGCCGGGGGCAACGCTCTAGGTCCGAGGGCAACCCACCGCCCTCGTCCGTGCGCCCGGAGGGGGGTGGGTGATGGTACAGGGAGAAAATCTAACAGAAAAGTTAGACATAGCAAGGGAGGCAGAGCAGCGGAGCCAGGCGAAACGCGAACCAACAGATTGCCGGGAGAAGGAACAGCGGAGAGCCAAAGACGCGGAGGGAGAGGAGCCGCAAGGAATGGCGTCGGGCCCTCTCCCCTGGCATTTTCGCGCTTTGGTTTGAGAGCAACAGCGCCCGTAGAGCCCACTGTGCCAAACCGCGGGAAGCCAGCTGGAGGATCCTCCAGCGTGCCGAAGAGAGGGCAACGGGCCTCGCCCCGGCTCTTTCCAGGGCAACACCCGAGGAGATGTCGCGTGTGGGATCTGCCGTGCGACGAGCTCCAGCGCGGGCTACGTTTCCCATGTGAACAAGGACGCCACTTGCTCCACGCGTATTGTGGCTAAAGCCCTCGCGAGAGTCGCGGCGCCGACACCACTTCACTGCCCAGAAGGTAACTGCGGAGCCTGCCACACGAGATGGGCCGCACTGGAGGCAGCGGTCTGAGCGGACTCGGGACTTCGCAGTCGGGCCGTGTGAATGGGAGGGGGGATCGCAGTCGACGCGGAACTACGAAGCCGGGGGCTGTGGTGCGGATGTAGACCAGAACAGCCTGAGCATGGAGCCACTGCTCAAATCGCGCCTTTCTACGGGGACGGAAGGGTTGGAGTTGCCGTCGATGGAAACGAAAGTGAGTGTCGCATGGTTTGGTCGCAAAAAGGATGTTCGCCGACAAGAAGCATGTGACAAGGGGGCGCGCTTGACATTATAACCATCCATGCATCCAACGGTTCTAGATCTCGCGCTCTGCTTTTGAACAGTTTGGACCATGTCCCCCTGCAATGTCCGTACATCTGGTGAAATATGCGAGGAGGGTAGACCACTGCAAAATGTTCAGAACGGAAAGGGAACCATTGAAATATGGTATTATACCAAGTATCATTCTCGGTCGAGAGAGCTGCTTGGCTACAGTAGTATTACAGTAGATAGTACATCCACGTGCGAAAGAAAGCGAGCTGGTTTTAACATCCAGGATGTTTAAGCCGCATCGTGCCCAAACCCCCACCCTACCTAACTAAAGTTTGCGGCCAAAGTAAGCCGCACAAACTGCCTGTACGTGCATATGTGCGATGCACACAGCAGCACCCACAAAAACTGACTTTAACTTAAAGATATTATTACTCAACACACGGCATACCTGCACGTACCCACAACACCAACACCTACTGTACTTGTTTAACTTAGCTATTATTACACAACACACGGTATATACCGGCTCGTATGCGGTATGTAGAAACCAAAATGCAGCTGAGCTGCTCAGCGCTGATTGGGGAACCGTTCCACCTGTGGCCGTTCAAACCGCGAGCCCTGATCTCTTAGACACAGCTAGGAATAGTAACCGCTTTAAATTACCAAAACACGTCAATCGGTCTTGTGTCTCTCCGTCTCCACGAGCCTTGCGACCCTTCAACAAGCATGCCACAAGAAGAGTGAACTTATCCACCCCACCCCCGCCGCCACCAGGACGGCCGAGTAATCATTCCAATTGGTGTGATCGGGTGCTACCGACGGCCGCACGGAGCCGAGGAGGGCAAGTGTCGCCGTCGGAAAACTCGCAGTAGAGAGAAAAGTATTTCACCTACAGTTCCGGCACTTTCTTTACAGCTGGCAAATGATTGCCTGTGGGAACGTACAGCGAATTCCGCGGACGGCGAGCAGCGAACGGCGGGATTGCTGTTAATACTAACTGTAAATAATAACATTAACAAGCCACGTTAGATTGTGACAAGACATTCCATATTGAAGAGTCAAGAATGCGCACCTTGTTCACGAAAGATACGTGGGTGTTGGGGGTTACTGTGGCAAACTTTCATAACCGCACTCCGACTTAACGGCTAAACTAGCCAAGACTACAGCCTCAGGTGGACCCTCTCGCAAGTTTTCCCTTGGTTTCCCCACACGACAAAAAGCGACTTTAACCCTACCCTGCCTATTGTGAGTGGATGGATGTATGGCCAATCAGAAGTAACACAAATGTTTTACGATATTATGTCTACGGCTGCACGCTCTATCTGTATGCCGGGATGCCATGCTACCATAATGGCCCTATCTGCTACCACTCGATTCTGCCACCGACGCCAGGTATCTGTCAGGGAAAAGAGAGAGCAAACGAAGTGTGCCGAGCAGCAAGCCGCAGGAACAGTTAGCAGTACTGCCGTCACCTTTATAGGGTGCAGCATGCGCGATCTCCATAAAGCGCATGCTGCATCAAGACTTGAGCAGCGCTAACAATCCGGGCACCAGATCTCCACTGGATTCCCGTCGCGACCTGCAACATGTACAGGGAGTTTGGCGTGACTCGGTTTAATACGTTTATAATATCATACCGCAGTCGCTTAAAATATCGTACAAGTGACTCCCTGTATAAACATCTACCAGGTACATGAACATTGTTGTTCCTCTCAAAATGTGGATTATGCGAAGTACGGTATTCATGGGCAGGATTATTGGGGACCAAATCACTCTCATGAAATGGTCCTGTGGACCCTTAAAGCGTCCAGGAGTGCTGCCAGCCTTGAGTAGTACCTGGTATCCTTCACGAGTAGTGAGAATAGAAAAACGAGCGACCGACTACTTAGCTTTTGCAAAATTGAGTATCGACCTAAGTCAGGAGAATTCACAGTTGGCGATTTTCTTTTCCAATTTCATGCTGGTAATCTTTACGTGGGATATCGAGCACGAGGGACCGACTTATCACTTAGCTTGCACACTTGAGTATCAACCACTCAAGCGGTCGATTTCACAGCGGACTTATTTGTAATCATTACATAAACAACTTGAGACAGATGACACTTGGACATTTCCCCCCTGTCATACGCCTCCTTCACAACAAGAAAACAATGCTACATAGTAGCTTGCTTTCCCGATCTATGTATCTATGTGGATGCCTGGCTGCACGCCTGCTCTGCGGTGCTCCTGTCGCGCTCCGTTTCGCAGGTAGTTGTGATACTGCATAGCTAACACCACATACAGTATTTATATACTCCAGTAGTTTTCGTGCAACACAAATTAATCCAACGAAATTCGCTGCGACGCGGCCACTATATAGACCGCTCTGGAACACCCGGCCGGCTGTTTCGTCGCCATTGTGTAGAGTCATATTTTAGAAGTCACCAGCGATTGGAATTCGGTCATACCCCCACTTATCGTTCAGAGCTTGGTATCTTCACTTGCATTTGGGGGGGGGGGGGGGGGGGGGGGGGTGCCTTCCTGTGCTCCGTCAACACACAGGTACGAGGGGAGGTATTCCAAAAGCGAGCTGCTCGGCAAAGTGAGCTACGTAGCTCTATCGAATACTGCAATCCACAACAATATCCACTGCTTTCTCATGTGCCCCACATACCAGCAGGACAGGTGTAGCCGAGCTTTCCAGACTCGCAGCCGTCGCACGCCTCGGCAGGGCAATCTGAAACACGCGTGGAATGTACAAACACAACGACGGTGATGCGACGTCTTCACAACGTGGAACTGAATCGGGTACTTTTAGACATTAAAAACCTAAATCACCGCCACCACAAAAAGAACCGCGTCTACCAAGGTCCACCACCCACTATTGATAGGCAGGCACACTCAAACTGAGTGCGGTAAAGCACAAATACTGTTCTACCAGTATCAGTATACAGCGGTCTGAACCCCCCACCATAGCAACCGCTCACAAGCTGTGCAAGTGGTGTGTCGACAAACAATCCGACCATAAAGTGACACGTGTGCTCATGGGCAGCTGGTCGTTCGCTACGATAAGTTCGAGGAAAGTCGCTATCCGCAGCCATGCATCAACATAGATGTTGCTATTTCCTATAATAAATGGTAGAGCAGTCTACCGCGGTTCAAGTACTACTGCTAGTAGCTGGGCAAGAGTTACTACCACACCGGAAGGCCATAGCATAAACACAACAAAACTCGTAGAGCTCTACCCCTCGATATTTTGTCACTCAGGAGAGCACAACTCTCTGCAAGGGGGTCAGAAACGACTCACCACATGTGCCGCTACTGTCGAAGTCATTGGGAAGAACGGCGCGAGGAGGGGACCTGCCAATGGAGGGGCAACCAGCAACGGGTGCATCGACAGCGGTCTTGGTGATTGACACTATTAACAGTAGGCATCGTCGCATTTGGAGCTTCAAGCGTGCAGCGGGATTCAGCACTCTGTTTTATTGTAGTCAATGGTACAGATGAAACCTACAGCAGTAGCTCCTTGAAGGTATGCTTACCGAGGAATGTCATGCACCTCAGTTGTATCAGGTGCCGACCACCTTGACAGTCGTGCAATGATGAAACATCCCAGCAACGGTTGCCGATGGTGGCATTTTCCTGCCAATCTAGCAGGTTCATCGCAGCATCTTCTGAGGCTTTTCTAAATATATCACACCACGACCTGAGAAAAACGAACCCGTTGATCTAGGAAGGACAAGGCTCTAGAGTCGACAAACCATGCGACGCTTTAAATGTTTCGACCGTCTTTGACATACGGGATACTTTTAGTATGTCTTTACGCAGGCAAACAACATGGGGCCACGATGTGTTTGTGCTGGGTTTTCACGCACACGAAGTGTTCATTTAATTCATTTTGGGTCGACAGGCAGTGCGGTGATCAAGCCGTGCTCACCCCGATGGCAAGCACTGTAGATTGACGTTTCCCCATAGTCCTCTTCAGGAAGCGATCCGTAACCGAGACGATTCGCCGGAGGAAGCAGGTGCGAGCACACGCGCGGAACGCGGGTAAAGCAGAAGGTAAATGCGGTCAGCATACGATCCTCTAGACTATTGGCATACCTCGATGGCTTACCGAGTAATTCAAGGGGAGCAAGGGTGCCAAACCAATAGAGAAAAATCTCCGCGATCGGCAACAAAGCGGAAGAGCGGTGGACGATCGAAGAGAATCACGAACCGCGTTCGACGGGAACGACCAGCTATGTGCGAGCCCGTGCCGATCAGTGCCGTCAATACTGCGTGTGGTATTACTACAATTTGATCCAACTCCGATACGTACTAATCGTTTGTGGTATTTGAGCATTCACTATTATATGGCATATTGTCCAGCAATCTCCCCGCGGCAGTCAGAATACTACCCAGCCAGGTGATATAGGGGACGAGCGACTACGACAGGGGGATCTGGTCGCCAAGTCGGTTGATACCATAGAGCTATCAAAGTCCCGAGCTACCAAAGCTTAAGCTTTCTAGCTGCGTATGGGCATCGTGTGACCGTCCGGAAATAAGGCGTACCATACAAGTGCACAACCCATCGACTTTGCCCCCGGTATATACCCACCCAAAACCTTTCAGAATAGACCAACACTTGAATGTCACACAAAACAACGATGTGCGCTTGCGGTGATGTTTGAAGAACAGTGATAATGCAGAAAAACAGACAACACATGGCTATCAAAAGTGGTACTGACAGAACTGGGGCCATTGCTGGAGGGATGCTACTGATGGCCCCATGCCAAGCCGCACTCAAAAACTATAGTCGGCGACAACTAATGAACTCGAAAACATATAGTTTGTCAGTTGTACAACACTACCCACTATTACCAATGACTCAGTAGACTAGTGGGTAGTATTATATACCTGGTAATTAACAAAGTCTAACTCTCTTCTGTACCTGCTCCATTTTATACTGGCAACTACTGGGGAGGAAACATATCATAGCACCGCACCAGGGCTTAACCTGCTTAGTAAAAAGACGAGCGTAAACGTCGCGTACGAGGCAAGCAAAGGATGAGGCACGAAGGGGCGAATACTCTCGGAAAGCGTTCACCGGTCAGCACCGTCGCTCGTGCGATACTTCCACAATCCAACTCCGATACGCATCCGTTGTGGCTCGGCAGTAACACGGGAAATTCTACGGCATCTCGCCCAGCAGACAGTCTCTGCTCCTCCAAAATGAGCACGCAACCCATGTGCTTCGGACGAGCTGGGCCAACATTCATGTATTTACACGTATTGTGTTCCTATATGAATGCCTGGAATTGCAGTTCCGGGGCAATACTGTATCCATACCAGAGGAAAGGACCACGCTTGCCAAACTCCACTTACAGTTGTGTCAGCCTCCCAAGATGATCAAACATATTTGCCGGTAGAGTAGTCAAATTGTTGCGGCCCAGCTCCCTTGTGGTCGAAGAAACGACAGAAGTGCAGCAACATCAGTACAGGGGAAAACGATCCGTCAACTACCACCCGTTCACTGCAGCGGACGTTCTCTCGAATCAGGTTGAACACTTTTGAGCAACAAAACGGACACCTCTTCGAAGAAGGGTGCAAACAGTGTGTTGCATCGCGTGCAGTTCTTGTGCGGCAGGTATCCGCAAAAAGTCCACCTTCGCTAGCTCTAAAGAGAAAGGCATTGCGGCACCAAGAAATTTCCCAGGTATAGCTTATGAGGCACCTGGAGCCAGGTATCAGATATAACCTAAGAGGTACTTGCGGGCTATATACCGGCGACACAAATTCGTGAACATTTCAACCTGCGTGAACCGCCACTTGGACGAAACTGCACTTGGTCCTGACCGCGCGTGGCGTTAACTATCAAGCGACGGTGCTATCTCGAAAGCGGGGTTAGGCCACCGAAGCAGTGGGGGTCAACGTGGTCCAAATCGATCCATGCCACCAACGGTTCCCCTGTAGAGGTCTCTCGCGTGCGCCACTCTCTGAGGTTCACGTCGACAAAACATCATGGTGCACTATGGTATTGCACATCCAGCATCCATCCATTCGTGATGACGAAATGCGTATAATCCAGGCCGTACGATGGTGCACGATTGCATAAATGTGAGAAGAACAACGAGGATGATATCGAACATGAACACTACTACTGTAGGTTAGCCCAAGACTGGAGCCACACCAGGGGGGGGGTGGCATTGTAGGCCACATGACAGGCCGTACTTACAATGTAACTAGCGCTCGTAGCCCATTGAAAATCCCCACCGGAAGAGTCGTCAGATTGTTGACGTTAAAGTCCCTGGACGTATCAACGAAAGGATGAAACGGCGCAGTGAAACAAAAGGTATAACTTCCCCATCTTTGACATTACTCTGACGTTATTGAATAGCTTGGTGTTAACAGTATGATAACCTTGGTAGTATGTTAACCTTACACGAGCCTTCCTGTTCGACGGAGGTTCGTTTTGACCCGGCGATGCACAGTTAGCAAACCGACACGTCTAGGAGTAATGCTACAGCTAACTTGTAGCCCGTAGGACGTTCGTGCACGGGCCCTCTGTTGGAGCTTTCTACCTTCGCGAGATAGGTTTGATGCATGCCTGCTAAACAGGGGACACTCTTCACCAACAACCGCGACATACGAACAAACGTCGCATTCGTTCGATCACAAATGCAGTCGATGCAGCCGAACCGAACCATAACTTCCTAAATACAAACTTTGGCTCTAGCCTCGCATGCCGTGGTTGGCCAAGTGGCAGTCCTATCTTGAAACCGGGGTTCGGTCACCTAATAACAGTTGGCGGCAAGGGTTAACTTGGTACCCACACGCCGAAGCTACCAAGGCTTTTCCGTCATGGACCCACGACGTGTACGGGATAGGAGTACAGTAGGAGTACCAGGTACCTCATATTTCTGAGGTTACTCACTTGATCATAGTATAGGAGCTCTATGACTCAGCCGACAACCTACTTCGACAAAAATACACGATATGCAACCCTGTGAAGCTAACTATCTTGTAAAGCTAGGTATCTGCGGTAATTTCGGACCCAAAACTGGAGTGGGAGAAGAGCCTGCTTGAAGTACAGAAGAAAACACTCATTCCAAGAACACCATTGTACAGTACACATCGGATCCAAAGTATGCAATGGTTGGGTAGCTCCTCAGTTGCAATGGTTGAGGACCTCCGCCAGTGACACATATTTGATGCTCAACACCTGCCGTTAACCACGGGTCGGGCTCGGGTGGGCAACACAACAAGCGCGCACTACAGTACATGCGCCAACGCTAAGGGGAGCCAACCATGCGAACGTCTACCCAACGCCTGTCACAGATGGGTCGAGTTATCATGCTCCACGCGCCGTGACGTATGGTGACGGTGATGTCGGTAGAGCATGATATCGGGAGAGCAGCAAGGATGAGGCACAGTACTCTTGAATGATGCTGCAGTTCTAAGCAAGACAGGGGTCAGACCTGGGGATGCCCCCGCATGCCACATGCCAGGGCGTACTTACAATTCTGTTAGCGCTCCCAGTCCCTCGAAAACCCCTGCCGGTAGAGTAGTCAGATTGTTTTCGCCAAGCCATCTGGCGACGACCACATAATAATCGAAACAGCGGCGAAACCAAACGGATCGTTAAACCCGCACCCGTAGCGCATGCAGAATGCGCATTTCAACGAGCCGTCTTTTGCGGCCGGCGTTCTTTTGCAGCCCGACGATGCACAGCTTGTCGCAGAGAGACATATTCAAGAAGACCATTGCAGCTAATGTAGCTCGTACCGCGTAGGATGCTTGTGCAACGGGCGTTTGCATAATAACTACATTCAGTAACTCTCTCAAGATGTCTGTCTGCCAGGGAGAGGAAAAATGTACAGCACACACGACTGCGAGCGCTAAGGGCACATTGTTCGTGCGTCTTTCAACTAAAACCGAACCAACACTTTGTGAAGAGAGACTTTGCGTCCACGTTCGTTTGGTGTGGTCTACCAAGCACCGCTACCATCTTGAAGCCGGAGTCCGGGTGCCTAGGCGGTGGAGCCAAGGACGTTCCCAGACTGAATATACAAATGCTTCCTTATCATAGGCCTCGTGGGAACAGCTCCAACACAGGCATACACGCACAGATCCATGTCCAACAATGTCGATGGCCATGCAACATCCCCTGAAGATGGTTGGAAGTACCGTGTCCCGTGCACCAAAACACACGGTTGCGGTGATATCCACAGGAGGGTAGGGATAACACATAAGCCCTCATGAACATAAATGGTACTGCAGTTCTGGACAAGTCCGCAGCCCTTTCTAGGGGAATGTCGGTGCAGGGCACGCGCCAAACGTTCACTCACAAACGCTGTAGCCTTCCCACGCCATCGAAAATCTCGGCCGGTAGAGTGGTTAGATTGTTCTTGTCAAGGTGCCTGGCGACATCGACAAAGTCAGGGAAATGGTGCAAGAAAAAGAGTGTAAGCTCGCATCCAGAGCACATTCGGAATGCACTTACGATGACACCAATTTTGGGACAAAGGTTCTCCTGCACCGGACGACACACAGTTGGTAAATCGACAACGCCGTGACAAAGGCTGTACCAGCTAGTTTGTATCACGTTGCCAGTGTTTTTGCACAAGGCACCCACCCGTAAAACCTCGGCCCTCAATGTGGATGTCTGCTAGGAAATCGAACTTCGAAATTAGTCGTGAGAGCAAATGATGGCATGGGTTCGTGTACCATGTTGAACCAAATCAATCACCCCTACGAGTATGTGATATTTATGCCAGTCGGTTTCGGTTGAGCGTGGTCGTGTGCACCAAACGACGTTAACGTACTGAAAGCGGGGTCCGGTGACGTAGTCGGTGGGGGTCAACAAGGTTCCAGTAGACCCAAGCCACCCTCGCTTCTCGCCATGAATCCCGCATGAGCAACGAAAAACGAAGACTGTACAGACACATATTGAACATCGGGTTAGTGTCTGACACACACACGTATTTTCACGTCCCACGAATCGTGACACGCGGTTGCGGTGATAAAGGTGCGAACATAAAATGGTTACAATGAAAAATAACGTTACTGCGGCAGTTCTGGATACAGGCTGGTGCCACAATTGGGTGAATGCCACCGGACGAGAGGTACCAAACCCCAAACCGCACTTACAATGTGTTTAGCGCTCCCAGGCCATCGAAAAGCCCTTCCGGGAGAGAGGTCAGTCCGTTTGACTGGAGGCGCCTGGAAATATCGGAAGAGCCGGCCCAACGATGCGCGGCGAAGAGGATCCATTATCTCCCACCCATCGATATTTTTTTAACATGTCCCTTTTCCACGATCCTTCGGTAAGCGTTCTCTCTTGCCCGGCGACATACGGTTGTCAACAGAAACCTCCCGGAGACAGGGCGCACTGGATGCATATCGCGTGCCTATCGTAGCGCCGCAGACGCCCTCAAACGCCGCCCCACCTTCGCTAATCCTACAAGTGCTGCTACCGTAGGAAAATCTGTCCCATGCATTCTATCAAGAAGACTGGACTTTCAATAGTCCAACAGACCAGTACACCTTTGCCCACCATCAACGTACCGTGAGGCACGGGGAGTTTATACCCATCTTGGCTATCGCACCCTGGTGCGATTTACGGGAGGTGCAAACAAAACAGAACTGGCTCTACTGATGTTTCATGTTCGGACCGGGGTTGGTTGTAGTCATCCCACCGGAGTGCGATAGCCAGGATATATTTTCGGCTTTCCGCGCCGAGTCACAATGGCACCGCCAAACTGTTGCCGTGGGGGTCAGAACGGAAGCGGGCCACTGCTGCAAGCTCGCTTGAAGTTTAGCACCGTGCAAGGCTACACGTAATGTGTACACCTTTCGATCTCTGTAATCTGTACTCCGTAGAAGGTTAACCACACAAGGCGCGAGTCCTCTCAATTATAACACGTACACACGTTGAACTGGTGTTCCATATTGTAAATCCATCCATGGTCCATCAAAACGAGTTCGATCTATCAGTCCTTGTTACGATCAAGCACAGCTGCGGTGAGGCCGCAAGAACAACGACCATGTAAAACACGATCTACCGTCACCATGTCTACCGGCATATATTGCACTGCAGTTCTGGACTACCGTAGGCTGGCGTACTAAGTGGGGCAATGCGTTGCAGGCACTATATACTCACAAATCCTTCAGCGCTCCCAGACCATTGAAAGCCCCTGCCGGCAGCGTGCTAAGATTGCAAGAGTGGAGCCACCTACAGGGATTGTGAGAAACGATAAACGGGCGGTCAGCGCAGATCTAGAAGGGTGACTGCGGTAAAATTTGCATCGTACGGGATGCTTGTGCAACAGGCACCCACCCGCGAAAGCTTCGTCTGCACCAAATAGTAGCTACTCGTATACCTGGTAGCTATTGGTGCATGCAGTATGCCATCTACCATCTACACTAGACGGGGGACTGTTAGCAACGGCCGGCATGAAGCCGTGTGTGTATGAATCCATGCGGATCACCACTTTGTCTAAACCACGGTTGGTTCCGGCCGTACGCGGTGTGGTTTACCGAGCCGCGATAAGGTCCCAAAAGCGGGGTTCGGTTTGCCTCATAGATGGGGGTCAACGGCGCCTGAAAAGCCCCAATGTATTAAAGCTTCTCGCAACCATAGACATCTCGCGCGCAATGGAAAACGGGAGCCTTACACCGGCAAACCCCTTGTTCTACCATCCTAGTGCCCCTCCACCGCCAATCAAAACTTCTTCGGTCTCAGATTTTCTGTCTATCCCAACCTACGGTTGCGGCAGTGTCTGCAGAACTGGGATAATGGAAAAGCATCACCATGAACAAGAATACGTAGTACTAATGGCACTGCTATTTCGGACAAGACTGCGGCAGAAACATGAAGAACACCCCTGCTGGCCACACGCCTAATCACACTTACAATTCGCTTAGCGCTCCCAGGCCATCGAATTGCCCTGACGCTACACTAGTCAGATTGTTGTCGTTAAGATTCCTGGAGGCATCGATAGAAGCGGGGCAACAGTGAACCAAAAAACAGACCAGTAAGCTTGCGATCAGGGCACACACAGGATTCACCCACTGTGAACCTTCCTTTGCTGCAGGAATTACACCTACCAAGATGTATACAGTTAGAACATGGACATACCTACGTTGAGGGCTGTAGCTGGCTTGTGTCGCGGAGGGTGGGTAAACGTAGGCATCTGCATCGTTTCGCCTTGAATATCTTCGTAGGTGTCTGCCTGGCAAAACTAACTTATAATGGTACCAAACTACAGTAGCCCAGAGGCAAACCAAGACGCAAGTTCATGAACATTCTACGCAACAAGTGAACCATCATTTCGTCGGGAGCACAGTAGGTTCCGGCTGCTCAAGGTGAGATCGACCAGACGACGGTACGATCTCAAACACTCAAATGTGGGGTCCGGCCGCCTAGCTAGTGAAGGCCCACGCTACTAACGCTTTCCCGTCATATACCCCAGAACACATGCCAACCAGCACTTACAAGCTTGTCAGTGCTCCCAGATGGTCGAATATCGCCGTCGGTAGAGCAGTCAGTTTGTTGTGGTAAGCGGACCTGATATAGTATCGATAGGAGTGACAAAAAGAGTAGGAGCAAGAGTCCAGACGCTTGCACCCATGGCACGTGCAGAGTGAACCTAGCAAAATACTCAATTAATATATATTGGCAAACGCCTGGTCATCCTTAATAATAGCCCTACAAAAACGCAAAACTAGCTTTTCAGAGAGCCCTGAGAGAAAATGATAGAACAAGTCCGTGTCTGGTCCAACCTACACGAACTACCGCCTCGAAAACAGCACCGTCGGTTCTGGCTGCACATGGTGCAGTCATACCAAGCGGCGGCACGATCCCAAATTCGCACGATCGCAAATTCCGGGCCCCATCACCTAGTCAATGGTGACTAAGGAAGTCTCCAACAGGCCCAAACTATCAACGCTAACCCGTCATAATAGACCCCGCGTGAGCAACGCAAGCCGAGGCAACCCAATGTCAAGCCAGTGGCGATCCAATGTCAAGCCAGTGGCGATCCAATGTCAAGCCAGAAATGGTTCCAACTTATCACGTCACACGCAGCATGACGTGCGGTTGTGGTGATATATATATCCGAAGAACGGTGAGAATGGAAAGCAGTCATCGTAAAAAATAATGGAACCGTATTTCTTGGCATCACTGCGGCAGGAATTGGGGAAATGCCGCTGCGGGCAACATGCCAAACCTCGCACTTACAACTGTGTTAGTGCTTCTAGCCCATCGAAAATCCCTGCCGGTAGAGTCGTTAGATTGTTCCAGGCAATATCCCTGGTGACGTTGACAGAAGGAAGGAAACGGTGCGGCGGAATCAATAGATCAGGCATCGTCCCCACCCCACATATGGAGTGCATCAGCCACGAGCCTTCCTTGGCGGCGAAAAGCTGTTTTCCCTGAACGACGCACACATACTTCGCGTATATTGTTCGGGCAACTATAGTGGTGTGGTGCTGAAGCAGCAGGCAACCGCAAACCTCGGTTTTTACTGTTATAGTATTAGCTCAATAGTTGTCTTGGAAGCCCTTATCTCTAGAGAACATCGGGGCAGTGGACGGCATCAAAGGGTTCATCTATCAATCTGCGCGAATAACCACTTGGACGAAACAACGGCCAAGGTACCAAGGCTTCCACTCCTATATCGCGCCGCCAACGAAAACGAGAGGCGTTCAAGGGTAAACACCGTGTTCAACATGCCCGCCTATCCAACGTCCTCCGAACGTGGGGTCGATTCGTCACACCCCGCGTACCATGATGTACCATTGCGGTAAATTAAATGAGCAATCGTGTAAGGAACTGCAATTCTGCACAAGGCGGTTTTCATGTCAGGGAGTTGCAGGACAATCCGCACTTACAAAGTCCGTAACGCTCCCAGGTCATCGAAAGCCCCCGTCGGTAGAGCATTTAGACCGGTGCGGTAAATTCTCCTGCAAATAAGGTAGATAAGACGGGAAAATGGTGAGCCGAAAAAGATCCGTACACTCGCCAAAAAATTGCATTCGGACTGAGCCTACCATAAACCCTCCGCTTCGGCAATAGTTGTCTTGCACCGAACGGCACACAGCTATTAATAATAGTCTATGCGCCTCTCTAGGCCGCATGCCACAGTAAGCCTGCGTCGTGTCGGCAGCTTGTGTAGCAGGCACCCGCAAAAGCTCGGCTTTCCCTAGCATTGTACAGGCCGTCCAGAGGATACCGGGCATACCGACCATCCGACGTCCATTCAAGGCGGCTTCATTTATCATGTCCTGCATACGATACAGTATGGTCGGGGTGATGTTCGAAGAGGAGCGAGAATAGAAACGAGTACTCTCAGCCCTGAATAGCTCTGGATCAAACGGCAGTCATAACTGGGGGACTGTTACTGCAAGGCCGCATGCCAAGTCGTACTTACAAATACTTTAGCTCTCCCAGCCCATCGAAAACCCCCGCCGGTAGAGTGGTTAGATCGTTGTTGTTGAGGTTTCTGGAGACATACATCGATAAAAGTGGGACAAAGGTGCAAACATAAGAAAAACAGATCGCCCGTATGTTGCATCCATAGCACATACAGACATGATATCGCAACCATAGCCATACTGTTGTCTTCAAGTCACCTGGCTTAATCAACAAGAGCGACAACAAATGCAACTGAAAATGGCTATCGACGCGCGCCTGAAGCATGATCAGTGCGCACCCGCCTTGAGTCCTCCGAACGGGCTAGAGTACACACTTCGTCCGACGATACATAGCTGGTAAAAGGACATATATACGCACAGGGCACGCTTTAATGGGCCATGGTACGGTCCGATCCCGTAGTCGGTGCGGATCAATAGCAATCCAATATTCCAACCTGCCCACCCTTCTCCACCAAGGCTATGTCCCAAAAACAACGAAAACCAAAGGTGGGTGTATGCGTGCGAACGCCATTACGAATTATGCGAGTGTCTATCTACCAATATTCGCCAGAACAAACTTCAAACTTGTCCGGCGTTCGATGACGTACGGTTGAGGTGATACTGCCGAAGAACAACGAGAAAGAAAAAGATAACCCGCCATAACATGGTGCCGAAGTTCTCAATAAAGCCTGCAGACATAGCTGGGGAACCGACAACGTAGTCAACGTGCCTAAAGCACGTTCACAAACTTGTCAGAACTGCCAGGCCATCCAAAACCCCAAATCGATTGAGTAGCAAAACCTCTGTTGTCGCTAAGACCGACGGAGCTATCGACAACAGCGAGAAACCGTGAAGCGGAATAGATCTGCAAACTCGCATTTTCTCAAGGCATGTTCTTATATCACCTCGTCGAGCCCTCCACGCCCTAGGCGAACCCAGTTTGATGAAACCTGTGGACTGCTTGTATAGCCCCCACCCGCAAAAACTCGCCCCGAAATAGCGAGGTGTCTACTACACTGACCATCCATTAGAAAGCCATGGGGAACACCTACGGCACGAAAATTGTGCAATGTTCAACCAAATGGGACCATAACAAAGGGCATAGTAGGCTTGGTTCCGGTACGCCCGATTCCTAAAATAGAACTCGGCCCAGGCTAGTCTACCAACGCTTCCTGTCATGGGGTCTTACGTGGGCACCAAGAAAACGGGGCGCACGTTCTAACCCCATCTTGAACGCGTCCACCTCGTCAAACGTCTAGCAACATCGTGTCCCACGAACCAACCCTACGCGTACGGTTGCGGCGACGTCCGACAGCCAGCCAGCATGAGCACGCGCGAATGATACAATGGGAGCGCAGGCAGCATGCGACACCGCACTTACAATGATTGTATGGCTCCCAGGTCATTGAAGAGCCCTGGCGGTAGACTGGTCAGCCCGTTGTTTTCAAGGTGCCTGTACCATGGAGGCATCGGCAAAAAGCGCGAAACGGTGCAAGGAAACGGGCACGTAAACTCAAATACACAGCAAAAGTGGAACACGCCTCTTTTGAGCTTTTAGACGAACCTTCTCTCTGACGGCACGCGATTTTCAAACTGACACCTCCAGGAGCAAGACTYCGGCTAACTTAAATCGAGCTGGATGGACCATTCGGTCCGGGAACAGGAATCAAGTCGGGGGCAACAAGATCTCAACAAACGTCCCAAACTATCACACCAACGCTTTTGTCGCCATGAATCTCGCTTGGGCCACACACAATGAGGCGTACATGTGCTACCTGTACGTTGTGCTGCGTGTTTCAGTGCGCATCCAATGTCCAGCAAAACAAAAAACGATTTGTCATGACCCGCGTACCATGGCGTCCGGTCGCGTACGGTTGCATGTTGTCCACAGGACAGCCTTGAGTGAGGAACGGGTCATCACAAATGAGAAGAGCGCGGTTCTGAAACACAGATCGGAGCCACGGGTGGGGGGAGTTTATCGCTACAGGCAACAAGCCCAACCGCACTTACAATTCTGTTAGCGCTTCCAGACCATCGAAAAGCCCTGCCGGCAGGGTAGTAAGACCGTTGTATTGAAGAATCCTGGGGGCATAGGCAGAAGCGGGACGTATATATATATATATATTATATATATATATATGTGCGGCGAAAAGCGAAAAGGGTTCAAAATCAACTTGGATGTCAAAGCACATGAACGTACCTATTAATAGCACGCGCTTTCGTTTCCACGCGAGAGCTGTTTTCTCCCAACGACGCGCAGTTTGGAAAGCTCTGTGAGGAAGAAGGCTGCGGCTGACTTGCATCGCGCAGGTTTTTCGTGCAGCAGGCACGTGCATACGCCCCGCTTTCTTCAATATGGATTCCTGCTTTTAATCTGCAAGTCTACCCTTTTGAGAGATCGGGGAGCAAATAGATGTTGCTATGTACAAAAACCTGCAGTCCTCACAAAAGGTGGTGTTCTCGCGTAGATTTGCATGCGCACTTGTCCCACGGTCTCGCAATAGAAACATCGACTTTGTACAACTACAGACTACGAGAACGGAGATAGAGAGGAGGCACCAAGCCATAATGGGAAGGGACGCTAGAACTAGCTGCAGGGTGTGGGATAGACGCACTTGCAATGATTCCTGCACACTGAAGGATATTCTGAGGTGCTGCCTCCTCTACTACCCCGCATAAGGCACGGTTTTATCGGGTGCTTCTTAACAGAACTCGCAGATGGCAATGCACTCGCAGGCTACGAAGCCCCAGCGAATTTTGTACCATCTGTGCTGCGCTCACTGCTACCGTGCTTCCGCGGAATAGGTTAAACACGTACCCAACACGTGGCATAGCCTTTCCCCTCGCCCCGCTACTGAAAGAAGAATGGGACTGATCTTAGGGGGCAATGCATTTTACATCGGAGCCTGAGATTTCCAGTTTCTGCGTGGAGGTCATTCTGGTTTAGCCGTTTATACTTGACAACAAAGGATTTAGCCGTGGTAAAATATTATATTTTCGACGTACACGCAGATGTGTTAGCTAAAGGGAAGCTTCTCTGGTGCACGCAGGTGGGTTTGCAGAAAATAATCAGCTTTGGGAGTCAGACTCGAATCCATAACTTCAGTCCTTCGACTTCGCCGAAAGGTGCAGGTTACCATTGGTTGCAGAACTACCGTGTAGCAGTGACCGTATCTAATATGTTGAAACTGGGCAGGTGGGTACACATACCGCTGCCGCCTATTAAAAACTCGTATTATAACGTTCGGCATCAAAGAAGGGTCTAATCGCGCAGGTATAAGCATTGAAACTGAGCAAACATTGAATTACCGGCGAAGGGAAAACATCCACACTACCTGTCTTTCCACCGTTTTGTTGTCAAGTTTAGTACTCACACTTGTCTCAGCGTTCCACGTCCGGCATTGTCGAAGCACGACGCCAGGTACTCAAAGTCGGCGTCCGCAATGCGACACTTGTTTAGATCGCTGCAACGCACACAGAGCCAAAGTTGCAAGTAGGGGAGGCGAAAAGAGACAATGCTGACCATTTGGGGGTAGAATATATCTGGACGAATCCATCTCGGTTTTTTCCACGCCGCCCGCCGTGAAACGACACCAGGGGAAAATAGCCATCGGATGCGGGGTAGGGTGGACTGTACGCACCGCAATATGTTTCAGTCCTGGTGCACAGCTCGTCGACTGACGGTTGCCGGCAGCGGTACTTTTACAACCATTGGCATAACTGCTGCAGAGCCACTAAGCCATTCCACACCAGTACATCAGAACAGGATCATTGTCCCTTCCTAGGCATTTCAATTAATACCACTGCACATTTTACGACCGGCGGACTCACATAACTTCATTCCCCGACTGACATCGGTAGCCCCGACTATCGGGGTCCAAGCAGGGGTTCATAACGGCAATTCCTATTGCAAGGTACGGGACCAGAAGGCGGGGGGGGGGGGGGGGGGGGGGGGGGGGGGGGGGGGTTGATCAGCCAGTGCTTGGTGGTTGTGTGGAACGGACAAGAACATCGGGGGAGGAGCCGCTGCACTACCTCGCCTGACTCACGCCAAACACAGCATGTCAGTAATGACCAAATAGTACTGGCATCTTCGCGTGTTTTTCGGCCGATTCTAATTGGCACGCACGAAACTGTTGGCGGGACAGTAACCTACCAGGCTGCGACACCCACTCGTGCAGTAGGCACAGCAAGAGCCAAACTTCACGGGGTATATCCCCACTACGGATTCTATGACATGCATATACCGCAAAGGAAATAGAGTTCGAACAGGGGTGCGATCTGTTTTCGGCGCTCGACGTTTCCAGAACGGGAAGGTTGCCGATACCGAATAAGGTGTTGTCGGAAATATCTGGTCGAGAGGCTTCCGAAAAACACCTTATTCGGTATCGGCACCCTTACCGTTGTCGAGAAAACGCTCTCATAGCTCTCATGGCGATGGAAAACGGGCGCACCCGTGAGCGAACTCCACGCTCTTTACGGTGCATGCCAGTAGGAGGAGGGAAAGGTGCCAAAGCAACTGCGCACGGTATCGTCCATTGCGGCGGCACTGAGCAATGCAGCGACAGCACAGAAGAACCAGGAACAGACGGTATTCTTGAAAGTAATTGCCGGGAAGCGGGACTGCAACGAAGCCACCAAAACCAAATCCAATGCAGCAATATGTGCCCCACATACCATCGCAGGTGTAGCCATACTTCCCAGGCTGGCAGCTGTCGCATGCCTCGTCAGGGCAATCTGGAAAATGAAGGTACGAAAATACAGTATCAAACGGCGAGGCGGCGTATTTTAACAACGTGCACTTTGTTCAGGTCCAGAGTTTTGGACAAAGCAACACCCATGAGTGCAATTATAGCGATGCTACACCTGTGAAGTTTGCATCACGTTGTATGCACTGACATTTGATTATTCTGGGAGCTTTGAGCGCAAATGCCACGACGACCATGGGCCGGGCTTCCAACAGGACAAACGCCCACAGCAAGCTGGGCACCCGCTGTACCGACAATCGTTCCGATAAGAGATGTAACAGCACGTTTCAGCCGGCAGCTATGGCCATCGCAACGACACGTCAGCGAGACGGTCACCGACACCCATACATACGTAATAGTACCTGCTGATAAACCTATTAATAGTATAGAAGTGGATCACGATACTACGGGCTCTATACCTCCCATGAGGACCAACAGCTCGACATGTATCTCGTGGGAGAACGCGAAACCTGAAAGCCGGATCGATAGGCAAGGGGGTCTGAAAAACTTACCACATATGCCGCTACCGTCGAAGCCGTCGGGAAGTTCAGTGTCTTCAGGGGCCCTGTTGCGGGGGGGGGGGGGCAGGGACGAATGGATCGCTTTCGAGCTTGGTGATCGACAGCGAACTACATCGTCAATTTTCTCTGCCGCTAAAGTTGAGCTGGAAACGTGATTGTAAAACAACAAACAAACAACAAAACAAGTGCAAGGTACACAGCCAACAGTGCAACTGACGCAGAGTGCCACCTGTAGGCTATAATATTTACTATAAAAATGCAGCAATCAATAATACTAGCAGTAACAATTGGCTACTACAGTCCTGCAACCACGGTAGTACAATCACGGCATCTACAATAGTAGCATTTGCAAGGTGCATAGCCAACCATGCGAAAAGGAAGAATGCCGTGCATAATAGAGTATTTACTGTTAATAAAAAAAGCAGTACTAAAACAGTACAGACACTTCGCTACAACAAAACGCACTGCAACTAACACAATCATGGCATCTGAAACAAGGCCAGGCCATATCGTCTGTGTGAGATGCCGGCCACCTTGAGAGTCACGCGTGTGGTGACAAACCGCATCAGCGGCGAAAACACGCGACAGTGGCTTCCAACCAAGTGTGGCACTAACGATAACTTCGACCAAGGCATGGTGCCAACATCCAACGGGATACTACGGCCGGAACGAAGGGTTGCTAAAACCGAGAGGCCTCTCTAATAGGGGCAATGAACCATGGAAGTGTGATACACCGTGATCATCTTCGGTATACACATAATATACATACTCCAAAAAGAGCAAAAAAACATGGAGATGTTTGTGGTCAGGTTTCGTGTAAGTAAAGCGCATTCGATCAACCGTGGGACAGCCTCAAGACGCACAAGTCCTTTAAGCCGTGCTCACCCCGCTGGCAGGCACTGCAGGTTGACACTGTTAGATACGTCCCTTTGACGAGTGACCCAAAGCCGAGACGGTTCGCCGGGGAGTAGATGTAGGCACACGCGCGGGACGCGCGTTACACGGCAGACAGACGAGGTCAACACGCGAGGCTTTACTGAGCTACGCATGTGGACCACAGTTAGTGGAGAGGAAGGGCACCACCTCACCAGGGCTCAATCATCATTCATTGAAAAAAGTGAGGACGCGGTGAATAAGCGAAGCAAAGGATGAACTGCCCTTAATACGAAATAAAAAAAAAAACCGGGGGGGCTTGCCAATCAGCTCCCGTAATTCCTACTATTGCAAACGAATACAAGGGAATATCAATATTTTATGCATCTGTGGTATTTGGGCAGTGACACAGGTGATCCAAATACGGCATCCCGCCCAACGAGTGGCCTCTGCTCCCAAGAAGTAGGCACGCCACCCGGGTGTTTGGGACAAGCTTGGCCCATCATTATTGCGTCGACTGCTACATCTGATTAAGAAAGCGGGTCCGGTAGCCTCCAAAAGCATTGGTGGCTAGAAAGGCCCTCGTATGCCAATTCCACCAAACTGTCTCTCCGTCGTAGGTCTCGCGTGAGCAACGGAAAACGAGGGGTACATGTTGCAAACACCATGTGTGATAAACCATCCCGGTGCGAATCTACCGCCCATCAAAGGTGAACATGTTTTTTGACATCTCATGTACGTGCCATCGTGACGTATGTCCGCACTTACAATTGTGCACACACACACCGAACGGATCATCGATTCCAACGTCATGACCTAGACCTTTCAGGGAAGATGATCCGTATGATCTGTATGATCTGTATGATCTGTATGATCTAGCTCATGTTGCCGGGTGGGGGCCGAATAACCTGCACGATCCTGCACATGTTTCCTGGGTTGGATCTGTATATAGATCCTGCATAACAAGTCATAACAACGGCTTAGGATATTGATGATTTGTCTGATCTATCTGTCGATGATCTGGCCGATGTTTGCAGGTTGTAAAAGGGTTATAGCTGATGATGTGCAATTTTCCGCACAACTCTATCCTACCTTATGGACCTGACAAAGTCGTACTGTAGACCTGAGAAAGTTTGACTGCGACGAGCTCTGGACGAATACCACTTCTGGTCACATGCCAAAACCGACACTCACAGTGATTCTAGCGCTCCCAAACCGTCGAAAATTCCCGCCGGTAGAGTGGTCAGGTGGTCCGCGGCGATCATCCTGGAGATATCGACAGAAGCCAAACAGCGGTGTAAGCTAACTGACCAATTTACTCCCCACATTTCTTAGTCCAGCACATGGTTAGACATAATCGTATGTGAGCCTGCCATGAGCCTTTCGTCGCCGCCAAAATTGTCCTTCAGCTGAAAACACAGTTTGCGAACGACCGTCTGTCGGGAGGAAGGATTCAGTGAAGCTATTAAATATATATATATATATATCGCGTAGAATGCCTGCTCAGTTGTAGGCAGGCACCCGCAAAGGTCCGGCTCTCAATGCTCCATTGCCAGTATGAGGTGCTTGCAAGGCGAACGAGCCCCTAGTGACACCTGCCAACAATTTAAGGTCCATGAAACCGTGTACCACGTATCAACCGAAACGAATCACTACTTCGTGAAGAGAAACTCGGTTCCGTCTGCGCGTGGTTTGGTCGGTCAAGCGACCGCATACCCACGAAAGAGGGATAACACGAACGAATATTGAAGGTCCGTGCTGCCGATGCTCCTCCCGTCACGGGATACCGTGAGGGCGATCAAAAGAGAGCTACACGAGCCTATTCGACGTCCATCAAAGACGGTTGGAGCAATCAACTCTCGCGCACCATGGCATATGTATGCGACAAAGTCTAAAAAATAGAAAGTAGCAAAGCTACACGTGAGTCGTCGTGGACGAGGATGGCACCGGCATTCTGGAAAAGACTGGAGCCAACATTGAAGTATGCCACTGGAGTTGGGCCACATGTCAAACAGCACTCACAAAGTGTCTAGCGCTTCCAGACCATCGAAGAGCCCTGCCGGTAGAGCAGTCAGAGCGCTCGAACCTAGGAACCTGGAGACATGGATAGAAGCGAGACAACTGATCAGCGAACCTAATGAGTCACGCCGTATCCATCCACGACACATCGAGCGTTTGCACCTAACCACGAACCCTTGACCGCAGCCAGCGCCATTTGCTCAAACATGTGGACTAATCATGTGTTACCCGATAGGTGCATGAGCCTGCAAAGATATCTGGGAGCTAGGACGACACAAAAGCACCAGATACTTCTTGAAAAAAATATTGCAAAGCCGCCCCGACAGCCAAGCCTGCAGCCTGCTGCGCGGGTTTATAGGGACTCGAAGCATTGAGCTCTTCTAGAAGGCACCAGTAGAGGTTTGCTCAGTATCGATTGCTGTACGATTTTCCCCCTGAAAAATCGTACGGCAGGTGAAACACAGCGAAAAGAAATTATGCAAGTTTCAACCGAGCCGAAACACCACTCCTTGAAGACGCTCAAATCGCCAACAAAAAAAGAACCAAACCTGCGAAAACAAAACGCGTCCAACCCCTTCAGTGCCCGTTAAATATCCGTAAATGAGTATAGGAACAGGGAGACAGGCAGCGGATACTCGTCAATGGGAATAGTACGTCCGGGACTTCAGAACAAGCCTGCAGCCCAAACTATATGGTGATTTGCACTTACAGGCCTGTGAGCGCTCCGAGACCATCGAAAATCCCTTCCGGTAGAGTAGTCAGGTCGTAGCTTGAAACGAGCCTGAAGATGCCAACAAGCGGGACAGCGGCAACAAAACCAATTAGTCCGTAGACTCGGATACAAGGCACTTAATGCCTTCAGCCTCCAGCTCTTCACGGCGGCGAAAGCTCTGTTACACCTTACCCACACCCACATACGAAGGATAGCCTCTACGAGTAGTGTAAAACTGMACGAGTAGCTTACCTGTATCGCGTGGGTATGCGTGTGCAGCAGGAACCCGTTCTACTTGGCCTTCGATATTGCATGAGAGAATGACTACTAAACCGCGCCGCCTCAACCAAGTGCACTGCTCCCGAACGGTATTTCATTCGCGTTTGTCACAGAGTTTGTTTCTGTTCACACCGAGTTGGTAAGCAAGGGATCAATGGGAAAGATGGCTGGCGCTGGCGGGAGGGGGCGTGCTTAGTTTATCAACTTCTAGTATAATAGTGTACATACGATACCACAATAAGAGTCATGGTTCTGAGTTGCCGCCCGAGCGTCGTCGCTGCTTTACTCGTACCACTCACACTGCTCCGATCGTTGCGCGCCCAGCATTGTCGAAGCACAACGCCAGATCTTTCATGTCGCCGTCCGTTATGCCAGAGTTTTGAAGATCGCTATGACGCACATCGAACCAGAGTAACAAGCAAGGGTAGAAAACCAGATGTATTGTGATAATTTTGCCATGTGAGAATACCTGGGCAATCCAACCTCTTTATTGTCCACGCCACCCATACTCCCGATACATTCTATATTGAAGTACCAGGTGCTATCTAACGAAGTCTGTAAACCAACACGGGCGGCAAACCGTTGAGTACTGGGTGAATCGCCGTGATATGAATTTATGGTGCACAATACGTCGACACCGACCGGCAGCAGTGTATTTTCAACCACCACCGACAGGACTGCTTTAGAGTCATCATAAAATCTTAGACCCCCATCGACGAAGAGAAAAGTACGGACAACATGTCCAGCTTTTGACAAGTTCCTTCGTGTCATGACGCGTTTACGAGCGAGCTCACATTAACTCGTTTCCCGGCTGGCATCGGTAGCTCTCGCGGTCGGGGTCCAAGCACCAGTTGATACGGTTGATACCTATCGCAGGGTATGGGACCGGGGGGGGGGTGAGGTGGTTCAGCCAGTTCTTGATGGTGATGTGGAATTGACCAGAGTATCGGGAGTGGAGCGGACGGCTGCAGTACCTTATCTGGCGCGCACCGAACACGGCGGTGACCACCAAACGGTACTTGCTGTTTCGAACCATGCTAGTGGAAATGTGTGTCGCAGAAGACGAAAAGGCTCAATAGTAACTACACAAAGCGGCGACGAGTAGCTCAGCGACACAGCGACACACAAAGCAGTGTTACGACGAGAACCCGCAGTTCTAGAAACGAACTTCTCTGCAAAATGAGTTCTACCTAAAGCGTCGCAAACCAATGACCATGTGTCCACATACCACGGCAGGTGTAGCCGTACTCCCCAGACTCGCAGCCTTCGCATGCCTCCTCAGGGCAATCTGCAAAAGGAATGTGTTATGTACGCGAAAACGACAACGGCAGAGCGAATTCTTCACAACATATACATATCGGGGTGCTTGGAGAAAATAAACACTTGAAGATAATCGAGACAGTATTATGTCTTTTTGTTTATTCTCCTGGCTGCTCCTTGACCACACATGACACGGCGATCGCGGCCCGAACGTCAAAACAGACCTGAACAAGAAACGAAATGTCCAGAACGTTGAGCTGGCACTAGAACTCGGCGAACACAGCAGTGCTTTTCCATCGAAAGCGTCTGTTTTGAGGACGGAATTGCAGCTTTGGTGCTCTCAGCATCGATGAACGAGGTCAAGGCATGCTCCGGTGTAAGCGTGAGTCTGCGGGAGGAAAACCCCCAGCGAAAATAGGCATCCCAGAAGAAGATGGGGGGCGGTCAGCCTAGGAACTCCCCAATATATGTAACCGTCATCATAACCTGTGGTATGTATTGCAAGCACAATCAATATCCTCCCTGCTTTGCAATCGATACTGTGCGACACCACACATCCGCAGTATGCATACCGAACAGGTGTACAGTCCCATCAACTAATAATGTCCTCCCTGCATGGTGAACAGTATCGCAACAAAGCATCACAATATCATAGCATGGTCACACCTCATAGCTGTCCCGGAAACCACAAATCATCATCCCGAATCAATATCACACATTCCAAATTCACGTACCAAATGTGGACCACAATGTCCCAAAACCTCAAGAAAATTCAAAGTACCGAATACCACAAGATTAATAAAAACCTCAAGCAAATTCAAAGTACCGAATACCAGAAATTCAAGCACATTCATTCAAATTCAAATACCAAAATCTAAACCATACTGGCTCAAACTTCAACAATCTTCCAAGACACTCAGCTACAGAAACTAGGGCATATGGCCTCGATAATCAGACGGCCATCAGCTCGGTGTCAATATGTCCATACAAGTTTATCCAGTAGTACTAACTTCAGAATCACTGCACGTTGCAAGAATCTCGAAACCNGAGAAAACAAGTGGTCGTGCTGCAACGGGAAGCTTCTGCTCACCATACATAGGTCCCGGGTCATTGACTCTGACGGGGCACAGGGATACGGGTGGTAGACACGCCTATGGTTCCTGAAGCAAGATCGCTGTTCGTCGTCTAAAAAACGACCCGTTGTGTGATAAGTCTGTCCGTAGCGATCACTACAGAGGTTAGGACAGACGCCCTCTGATTGGTCCGGTTCACGGTGGGGAATTGTTGTGTCCTGCCATATTTCTCTCAAACACCCCCGCTAAATAGAAGACAGGATAGGCACGGTCAATTTACATCACGCCGGATACGCGGTTGCGGCATGTCGCTCGTGGGTCTGGCTCGAGGTTGGTGCAAGACAGGCGTCTGTTGATAGTGAGGGCGGTATTATTTTCGTATGCCTTAGCACGTGATCCGTTTTTATCCATTTAATTGTTCGATGTCTCCTAATCACAACAGGTACATTGAAAACAATGCTAACCTGACCAGTCTGCCTACGGAGCTTTTCAAAGGGCTGCCAGGTCTACTTCGGCTGTAAGTGCGGCTTGGTGTGCGCGGCTAATTTCCGTACCCCACACCCTGGTATTTCCAGTCGTGTATTGTCAATATGTCGCTCGGTCTAAGGTCCGTCGTACCGTACGTGCCGTGTGAATAAAAATCGACCAATCAACGCTTGAAAATATTTGGTGGTCGCCTGTATGGTGCATCATCTCCAACGGCGTTGGAATCTACATGCGAAAGATCCTTCATGGGCACGCGTACCCCTCGTAGACCCGGGCGATGGTCGAGGGACTCGATTGATTGAGATTTCGACGATTCCATGTAGCAGTTGGCCAATTGTCTCTTTAGCGGTTTCTTTATACGTTTCACAGCCATTTTCTCGGCAATGGTCGTGCATGCATGTAGTTCCGCGCCATCGCAATACGCGAGACAGTAGATACTGCTTGCCGAACCTGAGGAGACCATCCCGGCAAGCGATGGCTCGGAATGTGACACAACTACGTGGTGACCGGTGACCTATCCCACCCCGATGATTCCGTATTGTATATTTCATCACCAGGTCCGTTGCCGACAACAACCTGCAGTCTCTACCTCTCGGGTTGTTTGACGGGCTCGGGAAGGTAGAACGCTTGTAAGTGCTGCGCGTCATACGCCTTTCGTGGGAGCGGTTGTAGACATATCGTTTTTAAGTTGCTATGAACAAAAGGCACTGCCAATCGGATATTATAGATGTACGCTAGTACTTCCTGTCGGATTGGTTTAAACCCGTCGGTGAGCACGATAACGTTGTTGTAACCATGGAATAGTTGAGCTGCAGTGTGGATTCCTTATGTTCGGTACAAGAGCGACACTATATGGGAGCGGACCACCGGCATAGTTTCGCCCACGATTAACCGGGTGTACATACCCCTTTGCTAGGTTCTCCACGTATCCCTGACTGGGGACATTTTCCAGCCTAATGAGTTATATTGCGGCCTACCTGCTGGAGACTACTGTAAATCGACATCGTTTGGCATCGACGAGCATATTACGAGGAGAGGGCTCTCAAGGCGGAGAGTTTATGTTGAATGTGGACTGCTAGCCCAACGTCTGAGTACGGCTGTCTTCTCGTCTCACCACGTATTGCCTCACTCTGCACGTCACCAGGTACCTGAGGCACAACCAGTTGACTACTCTGCCCGAGGCGCTGTTCAACGACCTTGCAGGTCTTGACAAATTGTAAGCGGGGTACGGGTTGTTCCAAATATGTATGCCTGTAGCTCGACGAGCGACTACCTGCCCAAGGGTCTTTTGGCGCATTCATCGTACATTCGTCAAAGGAGGGGGTGGACGTGAAGCTGTAACGCTGTTTCACGATTTGGTTTCATGGCTGCGCGTCTGTTGTAATCGAGTTCTACCCTTGTGTTATGTGTCCGAGCGTTTGACATCACTTGAGAGTATTCCATCAGGTTTGAAGTACATTTCACCGTATGCTTGGATGCAATTCCAAACGCGACCTACCAATGCTTGAAAACCTTGCATGATGTCGCCGATATTATTCGACCCGGATGTATTTGTGTGCAATGTACCTACATTTCTCGAACTGTTGCGATAACCATGCCGAGCAAGCGTTACCAGCTCAGGCAAGCCGGCCAGTCGAGGTTTCAAGGCACTTGGGTTGATACCGATTTCAGCGATTATCTGCCTGTTTTCGCTACCAAGTTCCAAGCCCCCTCTTGGGCTGTGAATAAGTGTACGCCCATGTGGCTCCCCCCTTACAGTTGGTGTGGCGTTCGACATTTTATGCCCACGTTGAAGGTACCACACGGTCTCACGATGGGCGAAAGGAGGCCTGACTGCGTGGTAACTGACTGCCCTGTGCTCCCTGCGTCGTGTTATGTATGTGCATGCGATCAGGCTTCTTAATGACAACAATCTGATGGCTTTACCTGCCGGAATGTTCGACGGGCTTGGGATCCTACTTGAATTGTAAGTGTTGGACTGAGGGAGGTACGCTCGGTAGTGTTTTATTCGTCTAGTGAGTGAGCGCTGGTTAGTTTATTGGGGCTGATCGACAGCAGAGCAACATGAAAAATAGTTACTTGAACTTCTGAGACTCCGATGAATCTGCCTGCTGGTGCAGAAATCGAGGCTTGGAGCATAATCATGTTACTCACCCACCCCGTTCACACGGTCAAACGACCATGGCCATGCATGAAAATGAAGTATACCGTCGTCTCACAGAGCCACCATAGCCACCCACGTACCGTGGAGTTGGCCCAATATGTATATTGGTTTGATTGTTCGCCCGCTCGATCGCTCTATCGCTCTATCGTCCGCTCGGTCGATCACGCCGTCGTTGGCGAGCCGTACGTAAACGACAGCAATATTATATGTTGTATATACGAAAACATGTACGGTAACAAAATACAAACGAAAAGTTGGTATATATCAAACACCTTGAATAACGCTACGAATAAGTACAGGAAACACAGCGGGGACATACCTGAGACCCACGGAGCTGTACGATATAACGGGGGTACGAACAGTTTCCAAGGAGGGGTGATATCTTTCATGTCTCGAGGACAATAACTCCGTATGAATGGAAACCACGATGCTGCGTGTAAGTCGCAGAGCGGAAAATACATGGTGCACCTGTTCACCAACCCCCACCCACTCACCCACCCACTCACCCACCCACCCACCCACCACGAATATATATGGGTACATACTCAATAAGGGTACAAGGTAATTTAGTTGTTTTTGGTGACCCCCCTCTCGATCGATCGGTTAGCCAATCTCCTGGTCG
Source organism: Saccharina japonica (assembly GCA_008828725.1). Taxonomy (NCBI): domain Eukaryota; class Phaeophyceae; order Laminariales; family Laminariaceae; genus Saccharina; species Saccharina japonica. The sequence continues at coordinate 51,725 of MEHQ01000624.1, forward strand.
CAACAGTATAGTACAAAAGGGTTCAAACAGAACGAGAACGAAGGGTGGATGTTGAAATGCCCTACATCTTCTTTTCAACGAAATGCCGACTAGGAACTTCATTTCCCCGCTGGTTTATTTGTTTTCACCGCGTGATGTCCGGTACCCACCGTGCAAGTCAGACCGGTAGAGGTTGTGGAGGGTTAACCTCTTAATTCCAAGTCAGTCGAAAGCAACAGCAGCAGCAGCAGCAAGTCACTGATAAACGTCGAACCGCTTAGGCCTCGTACGTAGTATCAAAACGTTCGAGCCCCTTTTCGTGGGCACCGTGCATCGTCCGAGAACCTTGCACTCGTCGCCTCCTTACACTTAACAAAAAAATATTTCGCTCTGCAACCCTACTTGGTGAGGCTTTATTGAGATATAATTGAGTGCCAGGTTTCTTCCCCTTGACTTGACTTGCGCGCTTCGCCTCGACGCTGGCCTGCGAGGTCCGACGATAATATATACATGGTTTATGTTACATGAGCAGCGCTCCAGCACCCTGACCCTGCCCGCCTGTGCTAGGCCCCGTCATGCGCCTGAGGTCGTATCAACAAAGCCCCACGGTGAATCACGCCCGTGGCGATCCCATGTCAAGCCAAAAATGGTTCCAACTTATCACGTCACACGCAGCATGATGTACGGTTGTGGTGATATATATCCGAAGAACGGTGAGGATGGAAAGCAGCCATCGTTAAAAATACTGGAACCGTATTTCTTGACATCACTGCGGCAGGAATTGGGGAAATGCCGCTGCAAGCAACATGCCAAACCTCGCACTCACAACTGTGTTAGTGCTCCCAGCCCATCGAAAATCCCAGCCGGTAGAGTCGTTAGATTGTTCCAGGCAATATCCCTGGTGACATTGACAGAAGCAGGAAAACGGTGCGGCGGAATCAATAGATCAGGCATCGCCCCCACCCCACATATGGAGTGCATCAGCCACGAGCTTTCCTTGGCGGCGAAAAGCTGTTTGCCCCGGACGACGCACACATACTTCGCGTATATTGTACGGGCAACTATAGTAGTGTGGTGCTGAAGCAGCAGGCAACCGCAAACCTCGGTTTTTACGAGTATTAGCTCAATAGTTGTCTGGGAAGCCCTTACCTCTAGAGAATATGGGGACAGTGGACGGCATCAAAGGGTCCATCTATCAATCTACGCGAAGAACCACTTGCACGAAACAACGGCCAATCTACCAAGGCTTCCACTCCTATATCGCGCTGCCAACGAACACGAGAGGCGTTCAAGGGTAAACACCGTGTTCAATATGCCCGCCTATCCAACGTCCTCCAAACGTGGGGTCGATTCGTCACACCCCGCGTACCATGGCGTACCATTGCGGTGTCAGAAGAACAGGCACAATGAAATGATCAATCATGTAAGGAACTGCAATTCTGCACAAGGCGGTTTTGATGTCAGGGGATCGCATGACAATCCGCACTTACAAAGTCCGTAACGCTCCCAGGTCATCGAAAGCCCCCGTCGGTAGAGCAGTTAGACTGGTGTCGAAAATTATCCTGCAAATAATGTGGATAAGACGGGTAAATGGTGAGCCGAAAAAGATCCGTACACTCACCAAAAAAATACATTCGGACTGGGCCTACCATAAACTCTCCGCTTCGGCTATAGTTGTCTTTCACCGAACGGCACACAGCTATTCATAATAGTATACGGGCATCTCTAGGCCGCATGCCACAGTAAGCTTGCGTCGTGTCGGCACCTTGTGTAGCAGGCACCCGTAAAAGCTCGGCTTTCGCTAGCATTGTAAAAGCCGGTCAGAGGCTAACGAGTATACCGACCATCCGACGTCCATTCGAGGCGGCTTCATTTATCATGTCCTGCATACGATACAGTATGGTCGGGGTGATGTTCGAAGAGGAGCGAGAATAGAAACGAGTACTCTCAGCCCTGAATAGCTCTGGACCGAACAGTAGTCATAGCTGGGGGACTGTCATTGCAGGCCGCATGCCAAGCCATACTTACAAATGCTCTAGCTCTTCCAGCCCATCGAAAATTCCCGCCGGTAGAGTGGTTAGATCGTTGTGGTTGAGGTTCCTGGAGACATACATCGATAAAAGTGGGACAAAGGTGCAAACATAAGAAAAACAGATCGCCCGTATGTTGCATCCATAGCACATACAGACATGATATCGCAACCATAGCCATACTGTTGTCTTCAAGTCACCTGGCTTAATCAACAAGAGCGACAACAAATGCAACTGAAAATGGCTATCGACGCGCGCCTGAAGCATGATCAGTGCGCACCCGCCTTGAGTCCTCCGAACGGGCTAGAGTACACACTTCACCCGACAATGCATAGCTGGTAAAAGGACATATATACGCACAGGGCACGCTTTAATGGTACGGTCCGATCCCGTAGTCGGTGCGGATCAATAGCAATCCAATATTCCAACCTGCCCACCCTTCTCCACCAAGGCTATGTCCCAAAAACAACGAAAACCAAAGGTGGGTGTATGCGTGCGAACGCCATTACGAATTATGCGAGTGTCTATCTACCAATATTCGCCACAACAAACTTCAAACTTGTCCGGCGTTCGATGACGTACGGTTGAGGTGATACTGCCGAAGAACAACGAGAAAGAAAAAGAGAACCCGCCATAACATGGTGCCGAAGTTCTCAATAAAGCCTGAGACATAGCTGGGGAACCGACAACGTAGTCAACGTGCCTAAAGCACGTTCACAAACTTGTCAGAACTGCCAGGCCATCCAAAACCCCAAATCGATTGAGTAGCAAAACCTCTGTTGTCGCTAAGACCGACGGAGCTATCGACAACAGCGAGAAACCGTGAAGCGGAATAGATCTGCAAACTCGCATTTTCTCAAGGCATGTTCTTATAGCACCTCGTCGAGCCCTCCACGCCCTAGGCGGACCCAGTTTGATGAAACCTGTGGACTGCTTGTATAGCCCCCACCCGCAAAAACTCGCCCCGAAATAGCGAGGTGTCTACTACACTGACCATCCATTAGAAAGCCATGGGGAACACCTACGGCACGAAAATTGTGCAATGTTCAACCAAATGGGACCATAACAAAGGGCATAGTAGGCTTGGTTCCGGTACGCCCGATTCCTAAAATAGAACTCGGCCCAGACTAGTCTACCAACGCTTCCTGTCATGGGGTCTCACGTGGGCACCAACAAAACGGGGTGCGCGTTCAAACTCCGTCTTGAACGCGTCCACCTCGTCAAACGTCTAGCAACATCGTGTCCCACGAACCAACCCTACGCGTACGGTTGCGGCGACGTCCGACAGCCAGCCAGCATGAGCACGCGCGAATGAGACAATGGGAGCGCAGGCAACAGGCGACACCGCACTTACAATGATTGTATGGCTCCCAGATCATTAAAGAGTCCTGGTGGTAGAGTGGTCAGCCCGTTGTCTTCAAGGTGCCTGTACCATGGACGCATCGGCAACAAGCGCGAAACGGTGCAAGTAAATGGGCACGTAAACTCAAATACACAGCAAAAGTGGAACACGCCTCTTTTGAGCTTTTAGACGAACCTTCTCTCTGACGGCACGCGATTTTCAAACTGACACCTCCAGGAGCAAGACTGCGGCTAACTTAAATCGAGCTGGATGGACCATTCGGTCCGGGAACAGGAATCAAGTCGGGGGCAACAAGATCTCAACAAACGTCCCAAACTATCACACCAACGCTTTTGTCGCCATGAATCTCGCTTGGGCCACACACAATGAGGCGTACATGTGCTACCTGTACGTTGTGCTGCGTGTTTCAGTGCGCATCCAATGTCCAGCAAAACAAAAAACGATTTGTCATGACCCGCGTACCATGGCGTCCGGTCGCGTACGGTTGCATGTTGTCCACAGGACAGCCTTGAGTGAGGAACGGGTCATCACAAATGAGAAGAGCGCGGTTCTGAAACACAGATCGGAGCCAGGAGTGGGGGGGGGTTATCACTGAAGGCAACGCCCAACCGCACTTACAATTCTGTTAGCGTCTCCAGACCATCGAAAAGCCCTGCCGGCAGGGTAGTAAGGCCGTTGAATCGAAGATCCCTGGGGACATTGGCAGAAGCAGGATATATATATATATATATTATATATATATATATGTGCGGCGAAAAGCGAAAAGGGTTCAAAATCAACTTGGATGTCAAAGCACATGAACGTACCTATTAATAGCACGCGCTTTCGTTTCCAAGCGAGAGCTGTTTTCTCACAAAGGCGCACAGTTTTGAAAGAACTGTGAGGAAGAAGGCTGCGGCTGACTTGCATCGCGCAGGTTTTTCGTGCAGCAGGCACGTGCATACGCCCCGCTTTCTTCAATATGGATTCCTGCTTTTAATCTGCAAGTCTACCCTTTTGAGAGATCGGGGAGCAAATAGATGTTGCTATGCACAAAAACCTGCAGTCCTCACAAAAGGTGGTGTTCTCGCGTAGATTTGCATGCGCACTTGTCCCACGGTTTCGCAATATATACATCGACTTTGTACAAATACAGACTACGAAAACGGAGATAGAGAGGAGGCACCAAGCCATAATGGGAAGGGACGCTAGAACTAGCTGCAGGGTGTGGGATAAACGCACTCGCAATTATTCCTGCACGCAAAAGGATATTCTGAGGTGCTGCCTCCTCTACTACTCCGCATGAGGCACGATTTTATCCGGTGCTTCTTAACAGAACTCGCAGATGGCAAAGCACTCGCAGGATACGAAGCCCCAGCGAATTTTGTACCATCTGTGCTGCGCTCACTGCTACCGTGCTTCCGCGGAATAGGTTAAACACGTACCCAACACGTGGCATAGCCTTTCCCCTCGCTCCTCTACTGAAAGAAGAATGGGACTGATCTTAGGGGCCAAAAAGCATTTTACATCGGAGCCTGAGATTTCCATTTTCTGCGTGGAGGTCATTCTGGTTTAGCCGTTTACACTTCACAATAAAGGATTTTGCTGTGGTAAAAAATTCGACGTACACGCAGATGTGTTAGCTAAAGAGAAGCTGCTCTGGTGCACTTAGGTGGGTTTGCAGAAGATAATCAGCTTTGGGACTCAGACTCGAACCCAGCACTTCAATCCTTCGACTTCGCCGAAAGGTGCAGTTTACCACTGGTTGCAGAACTACCATGTAGCAGTGACCGTATCTAATATGTTGAAACTGGGCAGGTGGGTACACATACCGCTGCCGCTTATTAAAAACTTTTATCATAACGTTCGGCATTAAAGAAGAGTCCAATCGCGCAGGTATCAGCATTGAAACTGAGCAACCATTGAATTACCGGCGCAGGGAAAACATCAACACTACCTGTCTATCCACCGTTTTGTTGTCAAGTTTAGTACTCACACTTTTCTGAGCGTTCCACGTCCGGCATTGTCGAAGCACGACACCAGGTACACAAAGTCGGCGTCCGCAATGCGACACCTCTTTAGATCGCTGGAACGCACACAGAGCCAAAGCCGCAAGCAGGGGAGGCGAAAAGAGACATTGTTGACCATTTGGGGGTAGAATATATCTGGGCGAATCCATCTCGGTTTTTTCCACGCCGCCCGCCGTGAAACGACACCAGGGGAAAATAGCCGTCGGATGCGGGGCAGGGTGGACTGTACGCACCGCAACATTTTTCAGTCCTGGTGCACAGCTCGTCGACTGACGGTTGCCGGTAGCGGTACTTTTACAACCATTGGCATAACTGCTGCAGAGCCACCAAGCCATTCCACACCAGTACATCAGAACAGGATCATTGTCCCTTCCTAGGCATTTCAATTAATACCACTGAACATTTCACGGCCGACGGACTCACATAATCTCATTCCCCGACTGGCATCGGTAGTTCCGACTATCGGGGTCCAAGAAGGGGTTCATAACGGCAATTCCTATTGCAAGGAACGGGACCAGAAGGCGGGGAGGGAGCGGGATCGATCAGCCAGTTGTTGTTGTGGTTGTTCTCACATTAACTGATCGCGAAAAACATAGTCCGTGGTCACAGGACAGGCTCCAAAAAAACACCTGGGGAGTGGAAGAATACCTCAGGGAAAAAAAAAAAAAAAAAAGTACAACGTAGTACGTTATACATCATAAGTGCTGTGGCACACCGTACACCTCAACCAAGAGAAAAACAAATCAATTCGAAGGGAAAAGGAAAGAAAAAAGGGAGAAAGGGACGAAAGGAAAAAGGAAAAATAAAAAACGGAAGCATAAGAGAAAAAAAAAAGAGCAAAAGGGAAAAAAGGGAAAAAAAGGGACAAAAAGGAGGAAAGTGGCGACCCACACAATACACGAAAAAAAACAAGAATCAAGAGCCAGGGCCCAGGACCGAAAAATTAAAAGCCAGTGCTTGATAGCTCTGTGGAACGGGCAAGAGCACCGGGGGTGGAGTCGCTGCAGTACCTCACCTGACACACGCCAAACACAGCAGTAATAACCAAATAGTACTGGCCCCTTCGCATCTTTTTCGGTCGATTATGGTTGGCACGCACGAAACTGTTGGTAGGGCAGTAACCCACCAGGCTGCGATTAGTAGGCACAGCAAGAGCCACACTTCACCGGAAATATCTCCGCTACGGGTTATATGATATGCACATCGTCTCCTAACAAAAAAACAATGATCTAATGCACACTAATCGTGGTATTATCGTAGTTCAATACGGTAGCTCAACTCATGAAATCATTCATTTCACCCACCCCTACCGTGTACCTGGTACATAGTTCAAAGTTCACGTATGGTGCGCGTATAGCGGTCGGTACCCCTGAGCAAGAAATAGAAAAATATAACATCCTCGTTCGATCTGGACAGAGTGAGTGGCGGGTGCAGACCGGGTTTTCTATACCACGTATGCCAGTAGAAGGGGAAAAGGTGCCACCGCAACTGCGCACTGTATTGTACGTTGCGGCGGCACTGAGCAATACAGCGACAGCACAGAAGAACGAGGAACAGACGGCATTCCGGAAATAAATTGCCGGGCAGTGGACTGCAACGAAAATGTCAAAATAAAATAAAATGTAGTGTCATGTGTCCTATACGTACCATCACAGATGTAGCCGAACCTCCCAGGCTGGCAGCTGTCGCATGCCTCGTCAGGGCAATCTGGAAAATAAAGATACGACAATATCAAACGGCGAGGCGACGTATTTTAACAAAATGGACTTTGTTCAGGTCCAGATTGTTTTGCGAAGCAACACCCATGAGTGCAATTATAGCGATGGTACACCTGAAAAGTTTGCATCACAGTGCTGCACTGACATTCGGTTCCCCTGGGAACTTTGGGCGCAAATGCCATGACGACCATGGACCGGGCATCCAGCTGGACAAACGCACACAGCTAGCTGGGCTCTCGATGTACCGACAATCGTTCCGATTAGAGCTGCAATGGTCGCGACGACCCGTCAGCGAGAACCGTCATGGACACCCATACATATGTCATAACACCTGCTGATAGACCTTTTAATAGTATAGAAGTGGGTCACGATACTACGGGCTCTATACCTCCCATGAGGACCGACAGCTCGACAGGTATCTCGTGGGAGAGCGCCCAAACTAAAAGCCGGATCGATAGGCAAGGGGATCGAAAAAAGCTTACCACATATGCCGCTATCGTCGAAGTATTCGGGAAGCTGAGTGTACTCAGGAGCCCTGTTGTGGGGGCAACCAGGAACGGATGGGTCGTTTGCGAGTTTGGTGGTCGACAGCGAAATTCATCGTCTTTTTTTTCGCGCCACACAACTTGAGCTGGAAAGTAAAAAAGGAATGTAAAAAACCCCAGTAAAACAAGACAACAACAAAACCAAATCCGAGGTACGTAGCCAACCGTGCAACTGAAGCAAAGGGTGCCGTATATAGATCACACCTGGTAGTATTTACTATGAAAGTGCATTACTTAAACAATAGCATGAACAATTGGCTACAGCACTGCAATAAAAACAACCATGGCATCCGGAAACAACATTTGCAAGGTACATAGACAGCCGTATATATAAAAAAAAAACTGGCACAATAATGGCATCTAAACCGAGGACAGGTCGTGTCATCTGTATCAGATGCCGGCCACCTTGAGAGTCGTGCGTGCGATGACAAAACCCATCAGCGACGGAAACAGTGACGGCGGTTTCCAACCAAGGGTGGCGCTCACGGTAACTTTGACCAAGGCATGCTGCCAACATCCAACGGGGTACGTACTACGGCCGGAACCTAGGGGGGCCGCTAGTCTAAAGTCGAGAGGCCTCTATTAGGAACAAGGAAGCATGGAAGCGTGACAAACCGTGATCGTCTTCGGTATACACATACTATACGCACTCCTAGCTCAGCAAAACCCATGGCCTCGCGATAAATGTGTGGCCAGATTTCATGTGTGATATGTAGAGGGCATTTAATCAACTGTGGGTCAGGACTCAAGACACAGCAAGTCCTTCAAACCATGCTCACCCCGCTGGCAGGCACTGCAGGTTGACGCTGCTTGACACGTCCCTTTGACAAGTGACCCATAGCCGAGACGGTTCGCCGCGGAAGTAGATGTAGGCACACGCGCGGAACGCGCGATACACGGCAGGCAGACGAGGTCAACACGCGAGGCTTTACTGAGTTACGCCTGTGGACCACAGTTGGTGGAGAGGAAGGGCACCACCTCACCAGGGCTCAATCATACTTTATTGGAAAAGGCGAGGACCCGACTAATAAGCGAAGAAAAAAGGATGAAGTGCCCTTGGCACGAAAGAAAGGTTGCTTGGGAGCCCTGACCAGCCAGCCCCGTCATTCGTGCTATCGCAAACAACTCAAAGGGAATTTCGATATTATATCCGGTTTCTGAGGTACAGTAGTTTGCCGTTTCTCCAGGATAGTAGTTTGACTGCTGGTCCATGTTGGGACATGATGACTTTTTACCAAAAATCAGCAAAAATCCATGATTTTTTTCCTCAGTTCTGACCAACAAGAACCTCCGCTGAAAGCTGATTGGTTGTTCCAAAAATCAAACTGGGACCCTAGAAAAACGGAGAAGTACTCCAGAAAGCACTCGGAGCTCTACTGGGTGGATCTTGATGAGGGTATCGGTGTTTTTGACTGTCGAGCCGAGTATAACGGGTATATTGGGCCTAGAAAACAGTTCCTGGAGCCCAAAAATGTAATTTCCCATAATAGTTGGTCTTATACCGGTTGTCCCAAAAAAATTCGGACAATTTCTTCCGAGCGGGACTGGAGATGATCTATTTTACGAGTATGGCAACCTCCTGTGCTGTGGTTTTTCAAAGGTGCCAACCGCAGCCGCTGGTTATTATCCGACCCCTTTAGAAATGCACCCTCGTTTTCGGGAACAAACTACTTGAAACTAGAGTAGGGTTAGGCTACGCACAATGGACATATCGCTGATCCCCACTTATTGATCTACATCTTTAAGGGAAGATAGAGTCCTGGCATGTATGATCTAGCTCATGTTGCCTCGTGGGGGCTGTACAATCTGCATTATCTCGTAGCCCGAATTTCATGGATTGTATCCATGCTATGCAGATCCTGCACGACAACTCATAACGGCAGCTTAGGACTTACATGATCTAGATCTCCATCTGTCCGATGTGTGTAACCCTTGCAGTTGTAAAAGGGCTTGAAATGATGATGTACGGTCTTCCGCACAACCCTATCCTACCTTATGGAACAGACGAAGAAGTATTACTGCAGTCCTGAGAAAGATTGACTGAGACAGGCTCTGGAGCAATACCACTTCAGGCCACATGCCAAAACCGACACTCACAGTGAATTTAGCGCTCCCAAACCGTCGAAAATTCCCGCCGGTAGAGTGGTCAGGCGGTGCCCGCCGAGGGTCCTGGAGACATCGACAGAAGCCAGACAGCGGTGCAAGAAAACAAACCAGTTAACTCCCCGCATTCCTTAGTCTAGCACATAGCTAGTTGTAATCGTACGCGAGCCTGCCATGAGCCTTCCTTTTCCTCGAGAGAACGAGTATCTGTCGGAAGCAAGGATTCAGTGAGAACCCATATCGCGTAGGAAAAATAGGGCATTTACCAGTTGTCCCAATGTTCTGTCGGACAATTTATTCCTCATGGAACCGGCATTGTTATATTGTACGCATGATATATACGAGTACGGTAACCTCCGGTGTTATGGAGCTTCAAGGATGCCAGCTGCAGTCTCTTTTGTCGCGTTTCTTCTTCCCTCTCTCCCTCCTCCTCGTGCCTCAGATTCGGGGCCATATAGCAGCCCCCCCCTTTCCGCTACCGTTCGTGCCTTGCATTTTTATCGCGAGGATACCTCATCTCTTTCTTCCCTCGTCGATTCGTGTCGAACGGCCTCTGGTTATGATCTGACCCGTCTAGAAATACACCCACGTTTTCAAGAACAATTCACTTGAAATGATAGGAGGATAATGTTTCAGACACTGGACGATCTCTCCGTATTGAGCTACATATCTCAGGGAAGATGATCTGTATGATCTGTATGATCTGTATGATGTAGCTCATGTTACCGGGTGGGAACCGAATAATCCGCACGACCTAGTCCGTGTTTCCTTGGTTGGGTGTGTACTATGCAGATCCTGTACAACGCCTCGTAACGGCAGCTCAGGATCTAGATGAGCTATTATGTCGTGAGTCCGATGTTGTTAACAATTATTGCAGCTGTAAAGGGGTTTGAAATGGCAATATACGATCTTCCGCACAACTCTATCCTATCTTATGGAACAGACGAAGAAGTACTACTGCAGTCCTGAGAAATATTGACTGCGACAGGCTTTGGAGCAATATCACTTCAGGCCAAATGCCAAAACCGACACCCACAGTAGTCTAAGCGCTCCCAAACCGTCGAAAAGTCCCGCCGGTAGAGTGACCAGGCGGTTCCCGCCGAGGGTCCTGGAGACATCGACAGACACCAGACAACGGTGCAAGCAAACAAACCAGTTAACTTCCCAAGTTTCCAGCACATAGTTAAGTATAATTGTATGCGACCCTGCCATGAGCCTTCCTTTACCGCGAGAGTATTCCTCCACCTGAAAACACACGGTTTCGCGAACGAGCATCTGTCGGGGGGAAGGAAGAGTCAGTAAATGTATTAAGGATATGTCTCGTAGGATGCCTGCTCAGTTGTAGGCAGGCACCCGCAAAGGTTCGTGTTTCAACACTCCATACCTGGTAGGTGCTTGCAAGGCGAACGAACCGCTACAGTAGGTGATACCTACCAACCATTTACGGCATCAGAACCGTGTACCATGTACCAACCAAAACGAAACACTATTTCGTGAAGAGCTGCTTGGTTCCGCCTCCGCGTGGTTAGGTCCGCCAAGCGATCGTATATTCACGAAAGCGGGATAACACCTCCACGGCATTCTACTGAAAGTCCGTGCTAGCGATGTTCCTCCAGTCATGGATATCGTGAGAGCGGCCAAATGAGAGCTACATGGGCCCATGCAACCTCCATCAAAGATGGGTCGATTTGTCAACTCCCGCGCACCATGGCATATGTCTATGCATGCGGTCACGTCTGAAAATAGAAAAGTAGCTATTAATGAGCTACGAACACAAGAGTCGCCGTGGATAAGGATGGCACCGTCATTTTGGACAAGACTTGAACCAATGTTAGGGCGATGCTCCTGCAGGTCAAATGTCAACCAGCACTCACAAATCCTCTAGCGCTCCCAGACCATCGAAGAGCCCTGCCGGTATAGCAGTCAGAACGTCCGAAACCAGGACGCTGGAGACATGGATAGAAGCGAGACAACGGAGCAGCGAAACTAACAAGTTACACTCACGTCCACCAACGACACATCGAGTCTGTACCTAACCACGAGCCCTTCACTACAGTGAGTGTCATCTGCTCAAAACATGCAGAATAAGAATGTGTCACCCGATAGGTACGAGCCTCCAGAGAGATATGGGAGCTAAAACGGCACAACAGCAAAAAACAAAATTGCGCACGTTTCAGCCGAGCCGAACCACGACTCCCTACATAAAGAATACCAGGTAGTTTTGGCTCCGGTTACGCGTTCTGCAGTCAGTCAAACGGCAGCGTCATCTCGAAAGCGGAGTCCGGTGGCCCTGGTTCGGCGGGAGTCGCGAGATTTCAACAAAACAAAATATTCAAACGTTGCCCTGGCATGATGACTCTCACATCACCAACCAAAAACGAAGCAACTATGAGCAAACCCCGTGTCTTACCACTTCATTCAGTGCCCGTTTAATATCTATTAACGAGTACAGAAACATGGGGGTAGGGAACGCATAGTCGCCAATGGGAATGGAACGTCCGGGAGTTCGGAACAAGGCTGCAGCTCAAGTTAGATGCCAATTTGCGCTTACAGGTCTGTGAGCGCTCCGAGTCCATCGAAAATTCCTTCCGGTAGAGTAGTTAGATCGTAGCTTGAAAGGTGCCTGGATATTTCGACAAGCGGGACAACGGCAACAAAAACAAATGAGCCCGTAGACTCGCATGCGAAGCACCTAAAGGGTGCTTTCAATCTCTTTGACACCTGACCACAGCCTCATACGAAGGATATCCTCTACGAGTAGTGTAATACTGCAGCTTACCTATATCTCGTAGGTGTACTTGTGCCGCAGGCATCTGTTCAAACTCGGTATTCGATATGCGTGAAGAAATGACTGAGAAACCGCGCAGCCTCAACCAATTGTACTGCTTCGTGACGAAAATGCTTCCGGGCTTGTCACAGTTTATTTCTATTCACACCGAGCTGGCAAGCAAGGGGTTAGTGGGAAAGATGGCTGGAACTGGCGGCAGAAGGCGGGCTTAGTTTTTCAACATATAGTCGCGTACATACGATACTACATACGGAGTCATGGTTCTGAGTTGCCGCCTAAGTGTCGTCCCTATTTGAGCACTCACACTGCTCTGATCGTTGCGCGCCCAGCATTGTCGAGACACGACGCCAGGTCTTCCATGTCGTCGTCCGCTATGTCAGAGTTTTGCAGATCGCTAAGACGCACATCGGACCAGAGTCACACGCAGGGGTACAGAACCAGATATGATTTGATATTTAGACTATGTCGTGAGAATACCTGGACGACTCAATCTCTGCATCGTCCACGCCGTCCGTACTCCCGATACATTATATATTGAAGCACTAGGTGTTGTCTTACAAAGTATGTGAAACAACAGGGGCGGCTGGATGAATCGCCGTTATTCGAAGTTATGGTACACAACACGTCGACAACGACCGGCAGAAGTGTATTTACAACCACCACCGCCAGGACTGCTTCAGAGTTGTCATAAAACATTGTACTCCTAGCGATGAAGATAAGAGTACGGAAAACTTGTCAAAAGTTTCGATTGTTCCTTCAGGTCAAGATGAGTTCACGAGCGGGCTCACATTAGACCGTTTCCCGGCTGGCATCGGTAGCTCTCGCGGTCGGGGTCCAAGAGCCAGTTGATACGGTTGAGACCTATTACAGCGCATGGGATCGACGGGGGGTAAGATGCTTCGGCCCCTTCTTGATGGTGGTGTAGAACTGACCAGAGCATCGGGAGTGGAGCGGCGATAGTACCTCATCTGGCGCACACCAAACACGACAGTGACCACCAAACGGTACTGACTGTTTCGAAACCATGATGGTAGAAAAGTGTGTCGCAGAAGACGAAAAAGCTCAATAGTAACGACACAAAGCGGCGGTGAGTAGCGCAGCGACACAGCGACACATACAGCAGCGTTAGGACAAAGAACTACAGTTCTAAATACGGGTTACTCTGCACAATGAACTCTATCCAAAGCGCCGCGAACCAATGATCATGTGTCCACATACCAGAGCAGGTGTAGCCGTACTTCCCAGACTCGCAGCCTTCGCATGCTTCCTCAGGGCAATCTGAAAACGTTTGTTTTATGTACGCGAAAATAACAACGGCGGGGCGAATTCTTCACAGCAGTGATCGGGATGTTTGGAGAAGATAGACACTTGAGTACTCATGCGATCGAGACAGTACATGTTGTGGGGTGTGTATTGCTGCGTGCAACTCAGGGTTGATTCTCCTGGCTGTTCTTAAACACACATGACAATAGCGATTGCGGTCCAAACCTCCAAAGAGGCCTGAACGAACAAAAATCAAAAGTCCCTTACGGTCTGCTAGAACAAGAACCCAGCGAGCGTAGCAGTGCTTTACATCGAAAATGCCTGTTTCGATGACGCAAATACAGCTTTGGTGCTTCGGCATCGTATAATGAAGTCAAGACATGCTCTGGTGCAAGCTTGAATCTGGAGGAGGAAACCCCCCCAGCAATTTTGGCGTCACAGGAGAAGATAGGAGGCGATCAACCCGGTTGCAGAGCGAAAATAACTCTTGTCTATCGCAATAAGACCACGACTGCAGGGTTATCGAACAATGCACGTATGCACACGAAAATGGACTCAAACGTTTTGATATTACGAGGTCTAAGCGGTTCGGCATTTGTGACTTGCTGATGCTGATGCTTTCGATGGGTTCGACACTGAGAGACCGACCGTCCACAACCTACACCCGCTCGTCTTTTCAAGGGGACCTCCAACGACTTACCACACATACGGCTACCGTCGAAGCCATCGGAAAGGTTAACGAAGGGAACGCCACCATATATGTAGAGGTTAAGAACATAATCAGGGACTTCAGGGGGAGGAGGAGGGGACCTGCCAGCAGAGACACACACAGCAACGAGTAGACGTTACGGTCTTCACGATTGGCATTGCAAAACTTGGTCAACATTGTCGCTTCTGACGTGGAGGGCGTTGCAGTAGTCTACCGTAAAGGCCGATGGTAAGGTTAACACGACTCAACATTATGTTATTGGTATGCCTGTAAATACAGGTATATGCACCCTGTTATCCGAACCAGACGCCGCCGTTCGAGCCAGATGCTGTAAAAGCCAATGGCAAGACTAACATGACTAAACACTATTTAATTGATGCGCCTGTTAATAAAGGAAAATGCACCCTGTACTTCGCACCAGATGCCAGCCACCTGGAGAGTCGTGCGATGGCGAACCACATCATAAGATGGGAAGAAATTATGGCAGTTTCCGACCAAAAGTGCGATCCCCGCGGAACATCGTCTGAAACAGCATGGCGCTAACAACGAGCGGGACTAATTATGGCTTAAGACACAGCAAGGCCTTCAAGCTGTGCTCACCCCGCTGGTAAGCACTGTAGATTGACGTTTCCCGATACGTTCCTTCGACGAGCGATCCATAAACCGAGACGGTTCGCCGGAGACAACGGATGTGAGCATACGCGCGGAACGACATCACGGCGGAGAGACGTGGTTGGCATGTGGGTCGCTAGACTGTTGGTTGACCCTCTTTATTAAACGAAGTTGACAAGGAGAAAGAGCGTCACACCACCGCACCACCGCTCAACCTCCGTGATTAGAAGCAAGCGGCGGCGTGGTGGGCGCTCAAATCCACGGATAGGCCGCCGTATATGTAAGGGAATTAATATTCGGGCACCCTTACCCCTCATCGCCAGTTGTGTGGCAATTTAGCAGCACGAGCGAAGTCCGATATTTGTCGCTTGTATTATTTCGACAGGTGCAGAGATAGGTGTTCTTCTACGTTATCTCGACCATCGCGCGCGCTCTGCTCCTCGGAATTAGGCATATTACACAGTTGTTTGGGGCGAGTTTGGCCCGTAATCACTTGTGTTGATCAGTACATGCGATCACGAAATATGGGGGCAGTCTCCTGGCCGGCGGGGGTCAGACAAGATCATAATAGATGGGAGATGCAGACGATTTCCCGCCATAGACACAGAACGAGGCGTACACCTGCACACACCATGTGCGGTAAACTATGCTATTAATATTGACCATATACTATTCAGCGTAAATGATGCTTTGAGTTATCATATCGCACGTATCACGGCGTGCGGCCGCGGCATCGTCCGAAGAAGAACGAGACTGAAAAGATACATGGAGAAAACTTGAAAAAAATAGTGGTACTACGTTACTGCAGTTCTCGATGAGAGTGGAGCCATAACAGAGCCGATGCCGGTTCGGGCCACATGCCAAGCCGCACTTACAAAAAATTCAGCTGTACAACGTCGAACAGCCCTGCCGGCAGAGTAATCAGATGGTTTGAGGAAAGGCTCCTAGTGATTTTGAGAGAAGCAAAAAACGACGAAGGAAAAGAGGGCAGGAACCTCGCATCAAGCCCTTAATGCAATCAGTAACCTTAAGCTCTCCTTCGCGACATAAATGCACTACCACCTCCAGACGAAGGCGTCATATAGTTTGTGTCTCGTTTGACGATTGTTTCAGCAGACATCTGCAAAAAAATCCCTAGCACCAGATCCAATAGATACCTGTTATTAACAGAAAAAAACAATCTCGAGAGAGACCTGGGAGTAAAATTACGGCCTTGAATATAGCATGTCTCAGCTAAACACCTTGATTTCGTCTCGTGATATTTACGGGCAGGTCCCGATTCCTGAATGGTTTGGTCTACCAAGTGACGGTACAGTAGTACCCCGACAGCGGACCCCTGTTGCCTTGTCGGCGGGGGTCATCAATGTCTTAACACGCCCAAGGTACCATCGCTTCCCCGACATAGATGTCACGATAGGAAGGGTACATGAGCAAACACCACCATGACCTACTGAAAATGCATAGATGTCGCTGCGCGCCCAATGTCCACTGGTGTATCCATGGGTTGAGTTGTATCACGCCCCGCGTGCTTTGCATGCTACGTGCGGTTGCAGCGATGCCCAAAGGAAAGTGAGAACGACAACGTGTAGCCGTGAATAAACAGTGGTACTTTCAGAGCTTCAGCCGCCACAAAACGCGGGAAAGCCACAGCGGGCGATACGCCAAGCCACACTTACAGCCATTCAAGCCGCTTCACACCCTTGAAAAACCGTGCCGGCAGAGTGGTCAGGTTGTTTGAGGAAAGGCTCCTAGCGACAGCGACATAATCGAGAAACGGTGCGGCCAGAAGGGATCGTTAACGCGCATCTATATCCCAGTCAATGTGTGGACCCAAACTCGACCCTCCCTTCGTTGGTGAGAGTTCTACTTTACTCAGCTACGCCGAGATATAATACGGCCACCTCTCGGAGGTATTAAGAGCTGCAGCTCGCTTGTATCGCGAAGGATATTCGCACGCAGGCCCTCGAAAATGATCGGCGATCACTGGCCCTACGGTAGATGTTTGCTACTACAGGCAAAACGAACCTCTAAGAAAGAGATCGGGGAGTGAGGCACGACATTCAATCGTATGTGTCATATTCAAGACAACTTCGCGATAACTACGGCACCAAAATCGGAGTCCGACGGGTCAGAATCCGGGGGACTAGTCGGTGCGGGTCAAGGAATTCTCCGTAGCTCCGCGCAGCAAGCTCTTTCCCGCCGTAAAAACTCGTGTGCGCAACTCAAAACGAAGCGTTCACGTCCCCCCTTTGTGCCCAACTGCATGTGACAGCGGGCATCTAATGTCCATCAAACATGGTTCAATTTTTATATACAACATCTCAGGTATCATAACGTGCGATTAGGGCGACGTCAGCGGGATGGCGATGAGGAAAACGATGCATCGTGAATGGTACTGCTGTTATACTGTAGATATAGGACTAGAGCTAGAATGGGGGGATACCACTGTAGGCAAAATATCAAGCCAAACTTACAACCCCTGAAGATCTTCCAGGCCATTTAAAAGCCCTGCCGGTAGAGCGGTGAAATCGTTTGAGTCAAGCAACCTGCAGGTATAAACAACAGCGGGACAGCGGTCCATGAAAACAGAGCAGTAAAGCCCACATCGATGTGTACACAGCCAGTGTTCCTCCTTCAGGTTGAACCTGCCATGAGGCTCCTTTGCGGCCACGGGCTTTCCTTTGCGATGAAAAGTATCTATCAACCTGGCGATACTGAACAAGAGCATGGACACGTCTCGGAGGTAGCTGCAGCTCGCTTGTATCGTGTAGGAATGTTGGTGCACCAGGCACCCGCATAAGATCGGAACTCACGACAGCTTCACAGGCATGGTTTGAAAACAAAATGAACACGTAGAGAGAGACCAGGGAGACATTGACGGCCATTAAGCACTTACTACGGTTGGTTCTAGCCGAGCGTCGTGTGGTCTGTATACCAAGCAACGGTACGATCCTGACGCCGGTCTCAGATTGACTATGCAGGTTAGTATAGGAAGCACCACTATTATCGCACTGAAGATCGCCAGAGTAGGTAACATTGCACGTTCACCAAACCACCACGTATCACAAGGCAGCCAATCCAATATTTGGCGATGGTATGCCAACAGTACTCCAAGTGTTTCCCGCCCCGTCCCGACACACACACCTGCCACGCGAAACCGTTCCAGCTACGTATTCACTTTTATTTAGTCTTGGAGGAGTTGCAGACGCAGACCGGAAACCCGCACCGTTGAATAAGGGTTGTAACACTCACACTGTGTTGATCGTTTCACGGCCGGTTTGGTTGAAGCACGATGCCAGATCCTCAAAATCACCGTCCGTTATGCTGCAGTTATTAAGGTTTCTGAAAACCACATTGGACCAAAGTCACACGCAGGGGTGGAGAAGGGCGACACAACTTGACCATGAGAAATACCTCGAGGGCGTAATCTCGGTGTCATTTCCGCCTCCATATTGCACTATACCACAATGTCCCAAATGTGAGGAGCGTGCGTGCATTCATATTGAATCAAAACGGTCTCTGTGTTTCGGGACAGAGTTGTATACTGCGGTACAGCATGTGAATGGACACAAAGGTGATGTGAATGGACACAAAGGTGAGATAGCCGTCGAGAACAAGGTGGGGTGCGTAGGCTTTCTATGCATTTCAGAGTTCCTAAGTTCTGGAAAACCATACGTCGGCGATTACTGAACAGTAGTGCGTATCGAAGCATCAACAGAGATGTGGAGACCTACGCCATTTTACACTGGTGTCCATGAAGAGCCGATCAATATCCCATTCTGGCATATCAACTCACGACACAGCTCTTTCACGACAAGCGGACTCACATGACCTTGTTCCCCGACTGGCACCCGTAGCTCGGGCTGTCGGGGTCCAAGCAGAGATTGACACCTATTGCAGGACACGGGGGTAGAAGGGCGGGTGAGATGTCTCATCCAAAGCTTAACGGTGCTGAGTACTAGACAAACGTGCAGCCGTACCAGTATCGATCGCGCTTATGTGGGAGTACTATTAATACTGTTGTGTGCAGCATGTTGTGGTTGGCGATAACTATCATTAGACTTCACTACACTTCAGACTAATCCAAACGCAGGACACGAGACATACTTCATATTTGAAGACAACTCTCTTTCTTGAGAATTTAGGCTTGTAATGAACACAGAAACACTTATGAACTGAACCCTCGACAAGAGATCTGAATAGCAACACAACGGATACACGAATTTGTTAGCCACTCTAACCATTATATATACTGAACGTATCACGGGGCTGATGATGACGATGACGATGACGACGATGATGATGATGATGATGATGGTGATGGTGATGATGATGATGGTGATGATGAGGATGATGATGAGGATGAGGATGATGGTGTTCTTACAATAGCTTATCTCCTTGAAATCTATTCCCTGAACACAAAATACCTGATTGTGGATGATAGAAAATACAACGCGCACAAACTAGCAATACTGCCGACTCAAAGTCGTTTCACTAAACCAACTGGACGGGTAGAGTGCCCAAACGTTTTCGAGCCCATTAAACATTCGTCGCCCAGAGTAGGAAACCCGTGAATGTCAACCTTATACAGCATCATGTGCAGCGTGTGTGTGACCTCTGTCGTGCACACCCCGGCACCTGCGGATGAGGCTTAGCAACCTAAAAATTTCCACCACACCCTTGAGGGGCGACAACAATAGCGTGCGGGCGTTGAATGCATTGCCCCCTGTTGACCTTCTTCTTACTGAGTAGTATCCCAAACAAGGTAATTAATGCGGAACGCGAGGAACATTTGACCGTAGGTGTGGACAGAGCATAACCCACCGTTCACGGTGCCGGCGGTAAGGAGTGCCAGGCCCAAGGCGACAACCTGCATGTTGCCGTAGGGTGTAGTCGAGTACTCGGAGCAGTGCGGCTAACCTCCTGAAGAATGATCGGAAAACGAGCGAAACGAAGAACTTACGAGTAGTAATGTAAAGCACGGGAATCGGCAAAGTTCCCGACGAAATGAACGCTTATTTTGGATAAAGGAGGATATGCAACACCAGCCACCGTTCGGACAAGTGCCCCCTGCTCCGATCCCATCGAGTAGGGGGGGTCTTGACGTCATGGCATCAAGCGCAGAAGTCGCTAAAGATTTACGTACAATTACATGGCACGTACGTACTGTAGGTTTGGCGTGTTACGCGTATAGTTGAGTAGGACCGCGAATGCATCAACAGCCTCCGGAAGTCACAGCAGTACCTCGCTTTGTTTTGGCGGGAGCTTGATGGGTTGTTGGCCAATATCATACAGAGCGTCTTGGCAATAATAAGTCGAGTTTCAGAGCGACAGACAAGAACACCCCCATAAATAATGATGTGAATACACTTGTCTAGCAAGGGGGAATGTTTCACATATATCTACTCTTTGTAGATATTGATTGGTGCAAGATGGTGCGCATTCCTGATAGTAATTGTTGAGTTGGCGCTTCTACCAGTTACCGCGGACGTGCTGTGCGCCAGAGCTGTAAAAGATAGCGAATCACGCTCGGTAGCCTTCTCAAACTTTGTCGTCCTCGTGTCACCTCACACACTGCGGTTGTATCACGCGCGGCGTGGAAGGCACGGAAATTTACCCGCTCAGGTAATGAGATATTGTTTTGGTCAAAACAACACCCTCCTTTCCACCCGTGCAGGTGGCTTTACTTCGATGTGCCTTTGAGCGAACTTCAAAGCTATGCCGTAATGGACGACCTTGAGAAATGTAATGTCCTTCGAAAGTGCTTGGCGGAATGAGCAAACGAGCGTAAGTGCTAAAAAGGCAACGAAGCGGCGGACGGCGCGGGTTCGGTGACGAAGTAGAGTGCACCTTCAAAAATGTTGTGGACATGCCTGGGCATTTCTTCGGTGCCTAGAGCTATGGTTTGGGCTTTGGAGCCCGCACTTAACATGTACGCTGCGTTGGTAAATAGCAAGCGGGTGAGTTTTCATCCGGGAGTGTATGCACCCACTGCAGTACCAGGTATATATTAGCGTATGGTGTAGGAGGTGGCAGCTCATATTTTTACTGTACGACTGAGTATGCATCGTCACGGTACGGTACGTAAAATACTTCAGAAATCGAGCCAACAACCCGTCGAATCCAGCTACATTTTCCATCCATTATTTGTTTGCGCACTAGGTCTTCTCTGTCAGTTTCGTTGTCTATACTCCTTGTAAATCGAAATAAGCCCTGGGACGAGGGCCAATGCAAACTCGGTCGAGAGCACTGCAGTTGGTCGGGGCTGTACGATTTTCCGCGTCTGCTCTCGGGTCTCTCTTGAGGTTGGGATGCGTAGCAGGCACCTTTAAAGCTAGTGAAGGCGGAGCGTTTGTGGTGCGGGCTGTACAAACATCCTACGCGATACAAGGCTCACTGCAGTCTTCCTCCTATTAATAGAGGTGCCCCAATGTATATTGCCGTCACCGCCATAGACGTAATTATGCACGCCGCAGTTTTGAAAGTTGTCTCCGTTTGTCTCCGAGCGAAACGATAAAGATTTTCAGACGGGCGCGCTCCTTACTGACCGGGTTGTTCTTGTAATTTCCATTCAAAATCGGCTTTTGCGTGAAGTATACTCGTAGATAGAGCTCCTCACGTTATGATAGATGGTGGGGGTGGAGGTGGTAGTGGGTTGGGGGGGTGACATGGTGGTGGGGAGGGGTGGTGGTGGTTGTGGTTGTGGTTGTGGAGCCTTGTAGCCCTTCTCTTTGCGCTCTTCCCCCACTTCTGTCGATCTCTCCAGCCTCCTTGTCGGTAACGGTCATAGCACTCTATCGGCAAGGATTTTCGGTTATCGGGGGGGGTGAGAGCTTTGTAAGTGCGATTTTGGAGTATGGTGTGAAGTGGTATCCCCCCAGATACGGCTCCACTTGTCTCCAAACCTGCATCACTATTCAATATATCTGTTCCTCGGATAGCATCACAGCTGACGTCTTGCCACCCAGAATAGGATAATCCGACACATCTCCAATAGACGTTGGGTAGGCACTGGGATGGCTCAACGCTGGGCTTGCGCGTGTAACCTTCTTGGGGCCACGTCACGTGTGGCCAGAACCACTTGTTGTCTTCACGAAAGGGCGAGTCGTTGCGGCTGAAACATGCATGAATATGGGATCATGTTATCGCAGGTCTCCTTTAAGATTGGTTGATTCGCTTGAGGGCATTAATGCTCGTAAATATGCACTGACGAGTGAGCTTTGGCGTGTGCCTGCTTCACAACAAACACCCTATTGCGATACAAGCTAGCTACCGCCTTCGTCTTTTCGGTGTCCGTTTACGCACTAACGAGAGTTGTCAGGTCAAGAAGGTTTGCACTGCGAAGGAAGACTCGAAGATGGTCCTGTTCCGTTGTTTGTAAGTTCTCCTGCATTTCGCGATTTTTTGTTTGCTATTCCTGACTATTGATACCAGTCAGTCGAGGGCGTTTAATGCACCTCACGTTGTAATACTAAACTTGGAACAACTCGACATATAGGCGGGGGGGCGCACCTGACACCATCCCCTCCCTCGATGACTTAGAAAGAAGCGCATAAAACTACGAAACCGGGATGCCAAAGCGCTCCGTGCCGGCATTGTAGGAATGAGGGGGTGTATGGGCATACATGACATGAGGACACTCCCCTCCGCTAGAAGCAAGGCCTTTCATACTAAAATATCGTGCGGTCCTACAGCATCCGTTTCGCTACGAGTCCTGACGAAAGCTGCAAATAGCTTGCTTCGCAAACTCTTACTCTCACAATTGTGTGTGAAACGACCACTGCACAAACCGATGGTCGGAGTTTTTCTTCACCTTCGCTTTTCGTTGAGATATCATACCCGGCATAAACCTGTAGACAACGCAAATGTACACAGGTAACTTAACCCTTATAGGACTGGAGTCTCGCTTTTGGGGACAAATCACTTAGACTTAGACTGGTTTGTCCCCAAAACGTGACTGCAGTTCTAAAAGGCTCACAGTAGAGTGCTTACCCGGTGTTTCCCTCCACTCCCCGCTGTTTCTGTTCACCAGTAGGTTTTATGCAGAGTAGAGTAGGTAACTCGGAGTGTGGCAAGAAAAGGGTGGTAGTTTTTCAAGAACATACACCGCCGCCAAAGGCTCGGGCTCCGACTCACAGCAAGCAGCAGGAGAGTTCTTCACTTGACGTACTAATATTATAGTAAGGTTCCGGGGAAATTATCGCGCTTATGACTGGTATTTAAGGAGACTTTTCCGAGTCTGATTCCAAGTATTAATAGTTTATCCCCGAAGCGTGGGCGCAGTTCTGAAGGGGTTAACTACTATTAATAAGAATACCTGGTATTATTAATAGGCTATGATCCCACGCCGACCTCATCCCATCCGCCCAAACTGACCTCGCGTACGTACAGTATGTATGGGTTGCACCCGCAGCCCGAGAGGGTGAGAGCGAAGCGACCGGTCGGACATAGCCACGAAAATGGAGCACGGCCTCCGGTAGTATTCACGGAGTGGTCGGGGGGAACCTTCCAAGATTTTTCCACACACTGCTGTTATTAATAGTAATAGTGTCAAAAGGGAAATCGTGGTCTGCAGTTCGGAATTATTCAAAAATTACCAAAAGCGGCGCAGCCGCGATTCTGGTCGGTTTTGGGTCCAGGCTACTACTAGGGTCAAGGTTATAGGTTGCATAGGGTTAGGGGTTGGGACTACGCCTGCCTCCCGCCTGTATAATAAAAAATTAAAAAAAACAACAGCTGTGAGCTCGAGGATTTCGTCGAAACTCATCTTTGCTAGCTGAGTGTAATACTTCGATCGCGCGTACTTACGGATTTTATATGTCCTCATGTAGGATGTACATCCCGTATAAGGGGGACACAATCTGAGGCTGTAGAATATACACCCGGTCGCCCCGGTGGGCTAGCAGGTAACCACGAAGCCTGTTACTGTCAAGATCGTGAGTTCGAGCCCCCCCGAGTGCATGCTCGTAGGGACTTTTTCTCGCAAAAAAATATTTTGACTACTCGTAGAGGAAAGCGCGAGAGCGTGAGTTGGCAAAATTCGATGAAAATCGACGAGCGTTGGGAAGGCTGAACCCTCTGCGCGATAAAAACAAGGCAAGAACCGTAGTGGGGGAGGAGGGAGAGGAGCCTACTTTGTGACCCCGGGTCTGAGTTACGACTATGGAGGGAGAAAGACAGAAGTGCGAAAAAAATAAATGGGATGGAACAAAAAAAAACAATTGATCCCACAGGAACTTTAGTAGGAACTGCCTAAGCCCACAATAATGTGCAATGCAATGTGTGTGTATTTTTCACATTAAACCTTCCTTTCTACCCGTCGACATCCAGCACACCCAGTGTCCGTGCCGATTCTTCATCCTAAAAGGTACCAGTTATGTGGTCACAAAACTACGACACAGAGATACTACGCTCAGTGGAGTAAGCAGAGCAGGCAATGCAATGCCATATATGACAGGCAAGACCTACCCTAATCCAGGTGCATGAAAGAGAAAAAAAGAGAAAAAAAAGAAAAGAAACAAGCGAAAAGGAAAAATAATAATAATAAAAAACTTAATAAAGCAAATCAACAATCAAACAACCAAACAAAAAAAGCATGATGATAGGGAATAGCGAACAGCCCGACCGCTGGAAGACCCTACCGGACATGTTGGTAGTACACCTCGCACCTCGCACGGGCAGCAGCCACGCTCACGAAAAAGCAAACAAACTGACTTTTTTTCAACTTTATAAAACAACTACGAAAACAAATCGTAAGATGTTACTGTAGTTATACTCGTGTGCAGCAGCATTGCATATGTGTGCAGCAGTAGTGCTTGATGCAAGGAGGGAAGGCTTCCGGCTTATCTATCTATCCATATGGAACGTATCCGTTGTATGGGTGGCGCCCAAGGGAATGGAGACGGAGGGTGGGGGGGTTCGTATAGAAACTGCGGCGGACGAAAGCAGGAAAGAGACGGCAAACAGAGTAGGTACCAGACCGACTATTAATAGCTGGTAGAACCTGCCTGTACTACGGGCACAAACCTGCCTCCGCTGGTTGGAAGGTGTTTTTGGTGTGCTCCGGCTGCCTGTCCTTTCCTGTCGTTCTTAGTCTTGCTCTGTTGGCGCTGTTTTGTCGGTCCATTTCATTTCGTTTCATTT
>MEHQ01004257.1:0-114381 GCA_008828725.1 Saccharina japonica
TGGTGGTGGTGGTGGTTGTGGTGCTGTGGTTGCAATCTGTGCGTGTGGGCGGCTCGTCTGCAGAGTGTGTGTGTGTGTTCTTCAGTGCGGAGGGTTGACTACCGCCAGGAAAATAATATTAGTGACAATTGTCACTGTGGTAACCAATTATGACAGTCACTACCGCCTAGCTCTCCGTTTTTCCGTGTTGCTGGTGGTGGTGATCTGAGTTACGACTAGGAACCTGCGTTCCCGAGAAAGGAGAGCACAACAAGGCAAGCCACACCATCACACCACCACACCACATGCTGTCACCACACCAACACCACCAGGACAGAGCTATTGCACGACTGCGTATCTTCCCTATATATAGCTACTAGGTGGTAGTGGCGGTGCGGGTGGTGATGGTGTTTGGTGGTGGTGGTGGTGGTGGTGGTTGCAAATCTGTGTGTGTGTGATGATGCTCTTCCTCTGCTACTGCCGCAACATCTCAGTGACAATTGCCACTGGTAAGAGTTAGCTAGGGCAGTCATTATGCGGCCTAGCTCTGCGATCTCGGCACCGCTTTCGACACGAGCAGTACTAAACTTTAAGCGTAAATAGCGGGCGTCTATCAGTCCCGAGCGCGTCTGAATCGGTTCGGTGTACGCGTCGCATGGCAAAAGCAAAGCGAACGAGGGACGTGCGAGGGAAGGACAAACCTCAATATTAAGGATGCGTTAAATAAAGGCACGCTGTGGCAGCTTTCAGAACTGTTTTTTGTCCGTTTGTGTCCGTCGCGAGCAGGGGTACACAACCATGGGCAGACAGCCGATCCATTATGAAGAGCATCTATTGATGCTCGAAGGCCTGCGGCCTTCTTCGCATCAATATCTCCTCATTATTAAGGATTCGTTAAATAAAGGCACGCTGTGGCAGCTTTCAGAACTGTTTTTTGTCCGTTTGTGTCCGTCGCGAGCAGGGGTACACCCCCACGGGCAGACACCCAAGCCATTATGAAGAGCATCTATTGATGCTCGAAGGCCTGCGACCTTCTCGCATCAATATCTCCTCATTAAAAGCTCCATCCAGGCAGCCGAGGCAGATGTGTCGTAGTACAGATATGTTCTACGTACTAGCTTGTCGGTCTGGTACCTTGCTACCCTATCTTCTGTCTTCTTCCTGTTTTCGCCAGCCGCGGTTTCACCACGCACCCCCCCCCCCCCCCCGTCTCCATTCCGTTGGGCGCCTCCCATACAACGGATGCGTGGCGCTTCCTGCTCAACCTTGTTCCGTCTTCGTGCTACACACGAAAGACAAGGAAAGAGAGGAAGCAGTAACACAAACAACAGGAATATGTACGTATGATACGTGGCTAAACAATCGAAAAAAAACTAAGAAAACCGAAGAAAATACAAAATACGGAAGAACATAAAACAAAACAAAGGCAAAAGCGACCACGGCAAAGGCACATTAACAATAATTGCGAGGGGTTGTAGCATCGCTGTTGTGCCCCCCTGGAGGGGCTGCGACAGGCAATACCCCAAGCAAATAAACTAAAAAAAGCAAAAAATGACGGCGAGACCACTACAGTAGAAATAAACGAGGAAAAGTACCGAGCTCGCTATCCACCCAGGCCAGGTGCCAAATAGCAATAATTTCTTTTCACAGGGATAATAACAAGAGGCAAAACAAAAAAATATAACGAAACCAAACATACACCAGGGCTGCGTTCGAAGCAGCTACAACATAGGTGCGCTGTACGAGTAGTCTACAACTCTACTTGCCAATAGTTGGCCTCGTACCTTGCCACCCTGTCGGCTGTCTCCTTCCTCTGCTCTCGTCAACCGCGGTTTCCTTACGAATGTTGCCCCCCTCCTTGCCATTCCCTTGGGCATCACCGTAACCGAGACAGGGTGCTGTCTACTCAAGTCCGCCTCATCCTTGGGCCACCTGGCCATGAACTGTTCAGCTGCTTCGACGACCCCCCTGTACAACGGTCCACACTGAGGTCTCTACTCCAAACACCAAAGGGGACAGTGATGTGGACCCCTCGGTGGCTCGAAACACCTTGAGGTCTTCAACAAGGCATTTCTGTCAAGTACTTGGTTGTCGGCCCGGTCTGCGTCCCTCCCCACCCGTCATTTTCCCGAACATCACCCGACTGGGTAGTCGCCCCTTGTGTTGTCGTGCCACGGCCCCCGCAAAGAACAGCCGCCGTTTCCAGGGTAGATAGTATGACGGTTTGACTTCAAAAATACCCCAGCAAGAGCAAGTATATGTCATAGCGTATCAACAAGCGGATCAAATCAACAAACAACTGCAATTCCAGGAATCAGTGCTTCTCTGTCAGAACGGCGATCGATCCCGTGGAGATGGGTCATGCTGCTCGGAGATGAATCAAACTAGATGGTACCAAGGTAATTGCCAGCTACTATTCTCAAGAAAAGCGTCACGTCGATTGTCAGCGAAACCACTTAAACCAGACCCGCACACTCCATGCTCCTGAACCTGTACGAATCCCTATCCTGTGGTTATAGCGTCGTGCGACGAGCACAAGCAAAAGTCGCCCTTCTCGTTGGTCTACCTGACACGACTTAAACCTTCTGCTAAATTAAAATTTCCTGACCGGCATACTCTAAACGAAGGCTCAAGCCGATGGGTAGTAGGGACCGGGGTGTGGAAGGGAAAAAACACCTGTGGACAAGGATTATTGTCCGGAAGGTCATTGGGTTGAGTCAACCTGGAAAGCAACTGTGACAAATACAATGAAATAAAAATTGCATTTCGAAAATTCTCCAACTGTTTTTACATGCTCAACACATCAACACATGTCATATTACGGAGAACAGTAGAAAATAGGACCAAACTTTGTTACTAAAAATACGTAGATATATAGGTTTTTGTGTCTACGGAAGGTCCTATTTACTATGGTCCTCCCCAATAGTGCGACAATATACCGCCAGAAACCATGCCGCCAATCATACTCGAAAGGTTTCTACGCCTGGTTGCTGCAGCACACCTATGTCCTCCTCCGTTGAACTGAACAGTGTTGACATCTTCACTACAGCTGTACGACGGCGACTCGCCTAAGCACTGCAAGCTGAAGTATAAAAGCCCAACACAGCTACTGGTCTGTTGAACTCCCATTTACGGCAGCTTGTAGTACTGTATGAATCGAGGAGCCCCGAGACGATGGCACCGCGCACGGATGTTTTCCACCGTGCGATACTATCCTCCGTCAGCCTCATCCTATTTTTCGTCATCGTCAGACCCGCCTCGGAGAAGAGTCGATCGGAAAACGCCGACGACGCCGAGCCGCACAGGTACCGTGCGGCGACGTCGCTGATCATGGGGAACTCCTGGTCGTGTGTGGCCCACCACTGAAGATGGTCTTCGTCGGGGCCGAGTGGGTCGCGCGCGCGGTTGTGTACCAGCTCCTTGTTCACCTGCGTGTCGTACTGTGAGTTTTGTGCGTGTACTTGTCCGTATGTTCGTGTGCTTTTCCATGGTTGCCCCAGGCCTGCAGAGGGAGTTCGAAGGAACAAATAGCGAATGACGAGCGATGATACACGGCGTTTGGATGTTGTGGGCTGTGCGTTGTGCGTTGTTAGCACCTCTACGGACGGTACACCAGCCTGATAGAAGGATTGAAGTACACATTACGTTATTGTCGAGTCAAACTGCGTTTCCCAAGGCCGATTATTGTATGCTCAACCTTTTTTATGGCGATCACTTCCACGGTGTGTACGGAACAAACGGACACCCTTTTCCGCAGCAAAGATTTGTCAACAGATGTTCTGACACCTGCGTCGAACCCGTTGTCCTCTTCATCGCTATCGGCGCCCTCCAACACCATCCTCACAAGGGACTTCGGCTTGCCGTCCGGTCCCTCTTCCTTGACGTCATCAGCATCGCTGTTGCTGTTCACGGAACCACCGTCCACGTTGCTCTCGCCGTCGGCCACCAACCCGGCGGCGGTGTCGGGGTCGCCCTTCCTGAACACCTTAAGGGTCACGTCTGGTCTATCAAAAGGGCCTCCTTCAGGGCCATTCAGGAGTATTTCCTGAGGGCACTTGGCAGGAACGTCAACTTCGTCGCTCGCGGGTCAGTGCAGGCGTAGATGAGGGTGACATCAGACAGCCCTGCCTTGCCCGAAGCGTTGACCTTGAGACCAAAACTCCACCGGCAATACAACGTCAACGTTGGAGGGAGCTACTTTGTCACTGATTGATACCTGGTATGTTTTTTCAAGGTGATTCAAAACCCATTATAACTACTACTGACTCACTGCAAGCCGTACATTTTGAAGCACAAACCACGTAAAACAGGGAGCAGGACACGGCTCTACAAACAGAAGGGGTTGTGGGTACGAGGAGGGATGGTTTCATACTACTATCGAAACGCCAACTCCCAAGAAAATCTTCCCCTACATTGTCTGGATGGCTTTCATCTATTTTACCGTTTCAGTGCCCAACACCGTGCTTACCCCTGGTCGACATCGGCGAGCGCCGCCTGCGAAGACCCTTGTATGGTTTCGTCGTCGTGCTGCAGCATCTTGACGAGGGTCTTGCGAAGAACGCCGAAGATTCTTGGCCAACAGACCGCCGGTCGGGTGTTCCTCTCCCTCGACAAGCTTGACAGCATCCGCCAAACGCCGACGGACGACCGCCATGGGCCTCATCTTCGGCCAGCTTAGCATCTTCACCGACGCCGGCGCCTTGTCGAGCGTCACCATGGTGTTGAAGATTGTCTCGTTGTTATTTTACATGTCTCGTTCGGGACACAGAGGGTACAGACGACCGAAGTGGAGCCTCCTGCGACCGTCTTGTGGTACTCCCAGACCATGATCTCCTTGTCGCGCGCTGGTCGCTTGCCGAGGGTGGTACGGAGGTCACCTACATCGCTCATTTCTTCATCACTATTTCCTTCCAACTCGGGGGCGGTGTCTTCATCCTCGTCGTCTAAATCGAGGTACGAAGGGACGAAGTTTCTCTCCTCTAAGCTAATACTATCGTCGTTTGCCGCATCCACAACCACCTCTTAACTCATGTTGGAGTGGTGCCGTGTTAGGCTCGCAAGCAGGTAAAGGTGGTGTGTGTTTGGGGTGTGCAAGTGTTGGGTGTGCGGGCAAAGGGAAAGGGGTTGGGCCGCATTGTATCCACCGACTTTCAGGCTACCACCCTCCCTTTCCCCACGCCCACGTATTGTCGCCTTGCTCATTTCTGCGGTACTTTAGCGTTCTAGAGTAGGCACAATATACGCTGGATCAACCAGCTTTGACGTTTTCACGTTTACTGGCATGTTGTAGTGTGGATGGGTTGTCCAGTGTCCTTTTTAACGTTCATCAGGTTTAGCCGGAATTCGAAAAGGGGCAGTTTTTAATTTGATACCCCGACTAATAACACGCCTAATGGGTTTCCAAAAACCGTGGTTAACCGGTTGTTTCGCTACCGGATGCCTACGTCTACTCCCGAGATCATAGGGACCACTTGACTGAGCGGCTGCAGCTGGTATTGGGGCACCTTCTAGAAGGTGAACACGCTGGTGTTGGAGGTTGATATTTAATTAAAGATGTTGAGATTTTGGGGGTACAACTCTCTCTAGGCGAATGGACGGACGGCAGCCTAACCTCTGAACGGCAACACCATTTTGCCTCACCGATTGCTCTCCTCGAACCCTCTAGTAGACTACAAAAGCCATACCAAATATCACGTGCACCCCTCTTCCCTAGGTCGACCATACGTTGCGCCAAAAGCAGCAGAATCTGAGGAAGTTTCCCACCCTGATCCACAACATGAAGGGCAATACCATTTTGCCTCACCGATTGCTCTCCTCGAACCCTCTAGTAGAGTACAAAAGCCATACTAAATATCACGTGCACCCCTCTCCCCTAGGTCGACCATACGTTGCGCCAAAAGCAACAGAATCTAAGGAAGTTTCCCACCCTGATCCACAACATGATGTTGGCGGCAGTTTTGTACGAGTACTCGTAATTTGTTTTATGTGTTTACAACAGTACCAGCACCGAACGAGTACGGGGGGGTTGACGGCAACAGTGATGCATGCATCGAAAGTTAAAGTGGGAAAACGTTACAATGACCCCGTGGGTCGTGTGGGGTGCGTGGCAACCTTTGTTTAGCGGCGGTTGTAGCCTGCCTCTGGTACGATTGGATTTCCTGGTGCACGCATCTGGACAACCGAGTTGCTTTGGTTTTTTGCAGTTGGGGGAAGATACACTTAACCGGCAGATCGGAGGACAGTGTGCCGGCCACAAGGGCGCAAATAACGCCGGCATTGGATATATGGGAGCTCTCTTTGCTTGTGTTATCGAACAGGTCTTCTGTTTCGTCATATTGATCGATGGTGCAAACTGTGTTTTGGTGTACCGTATACGTATCTTCATTCTGGGCTGTTCTGTATTTTTGTGATTCTACGATAAAATAAAACGGATCAGGAATTTTGCGGGAAAAAACGTGCTCTTCTCAGATGATTACTCCGGTAATACATGTCAAAGCAAACAAGTGTCGTGCTTTCCCCGTTGTTGTTGACGCCCCTTACTCCGCTGCTGAAATGAAGGCTAATCCCACCACAGTAGTACGCGACAACTGTCACGAATCTGATCATCAAGAATTGGAGACTGAGCGTTTGGGGAAAACAATAATTATACGACCTCTTTGTACCGGAAATAGCGTGCAACATACCCAATATTAATCTTGCATATATAGGACTTCCAGTCTGGGCAAGGATAATATATTCTTAAAATAAGTCGCGCACTGTATAGCAACAACTTCTATTCAACGAACCAAAAACAAAGTTGACGATTCACACCATCTGGTAACATGAGACGGCAGTTTTGCTGTACGCAAGGCATCGCTGACCTGACGAAAAACTTAGAAACCTGCGGGGATCAAAATACATGCCTATTAATATCACATTGCGGTGCGCGACTCTAAGCGGCACGTAACTTCTTACCTTCCATCAATCGCAACGATCATCGACGGTGGCCAAGTTACATCTACACCGTCGACACTGTTGTTCGCGGTGTGTTATTCTACATTTGTGTTAAAAGTGAGTTACCTCTGAACAAAACGGCCCAGTTGATTTTAGCAAATGCATAGGAAATCAAAGGCATGGCGTTCTCGCATCACATTCTGGACTTGTTCGGAAGGAGCAACCCATGCTCGTGCGACAATCATCCCAGGAATACTTCAAACCAAGGACTCCTCTCACGCAATTTAACCCCAGATGCTCGGAGACCAGTATCGAGCAACAAGTTACCATCAACGAACGTAGTCCTTCCTTGCCGACTAGAGTCGAATTGTGCACAAACCCGCTACCATGGAGAACGCAAACTCTGCGTCAACGCCTCAACAGAGAGACACCCCTAGGTGCGCTTGAGCTCTCAACGTCCGCCTAATGAGTTACGGCGCTTAAAACTCGACCACCGGGCACGCCGGCTGGTCGTTCACAACCGAGTGTCGTGGCGTGTCAAAAACAGTCCCCGAAATGGATCAACACTGCACCGCGCTTACAAAACCAATACGGCCCGAAACGTATTACAATATTAGCGTGTATCGCCCAAGTCGAAGAAGAGCTGCCAATCCTGTCGTCTCGCTAGCGGCCTAAACAAAATGAAACAAAACCTTACCCTGACAAAACCGCAGCTACGGCAACGACTGTACTTCGATGCCCAGGCCCAGAATCCCTATATCGTCTCAAACAAATCGAATTGAAATCACAAACTATAATTATTTTTGTGTCATATGTTGCCTAGTCGTGAGACCAGTAAACAGACGCGATTCATAACTCCGTGCGTCCTCTACATCACAACATCGGTGTGATGATAACACTCCTGTCGCCCACTAATGATATTTCACCAGATCGAGCATCTGTAGTGGCGCACGTGACGCAAATCCTGGTTCAACTCACACAACGCAGACGAACCGGTGGCTCGAACGAAACCCCATCCTACAGTACCGGGCTCAGACAATTTCAGACTTTGGACGGGGCAACATCCACCACTCCAAGGCCTACTAGTGTCCGCGATACTTACTGTCTAGTCTACCAACCACAGATTCGCTTGCTTCATCCTTTTCACCCTATTCTTGCGGGGAAAACAATGGGCAATCAGTGTCTGGGATGATATTGGCGTGTGGTTGCAGTGACGGGTGTACTTGTCGTGGGCCAGCAACCCCACAACAAAGGGACCAGGCAGGGCCGTCAACACTCCTAGTCCAACCGCCGTGCTATCGTAATATCTCATATCGCTTCTAGTCGAATTGTAATCCCAGGTCAGGCCGAGCATGATTGCTGCCTTGTTTAGACCGATCTGATCATCCACGACCTCGTTGGCTTCAAATTCCATGAGCTTTATAAACTCATCCATTCCCTCGCCACCCGCTCGGTAAAATGCGAACCCTGCGCACAGCGTTAATCCGAACACGGGTTCTCTGAGGGATTTTGGGAAATTGCCTCGCTGGAAAAGCATATCGGCGTCAGTTGCTAGTAAATCTGGGATTGGGTCGGCCAGCCACAAGGCGTCATTGTCGGTCATGACGACATCACGACCTGCCTGTAGCAAGCATACGAGGGCCTTCACCCTGACAAGCAGTAGAAGGCCCATGCTTGTCACGCCATTGATCCTAAGACAGGGAAGGCCAAACACAGCCCCAATCCTGTCAGCAGATTCATCGTCGAAGCAGATAAGGTACATGCTAGGGAGTCGTTGAGGTACATTCTGTCTCATCACCAACAGGAAATTTTCCTGCATGGTCAAGTAGGCCTTGTTGAATACTTGCATAATCACAGGTGCATCATCGATGGGTGGCAGCATCCTGATAACGTCAGCGCACGTGAAGTCTTGGACCTCGAAATGTTCCACAGAGGAGGTGTCCGTATCTATGGACGGATGAGCAGCTGTCCCGATCAAGGTCGCCGCTAAAATTACCATAAAGACACTCATCATCCCGCGAGGCCGGAGCTGTGATGGCATCGTACACGGCACCAACGTTGTAGCTGCTGATCTGCGGCATGCAGGAAAGGGCATCACACGCAAGAGACGGCGACAACAAAGCAAGGTAAACCCGTGTGAGTCATGTATGGGTCTGGCTGCGGTGTTTGCCGATGACGTTTTACGGCATGACAACTGAGAATCCAGACTGAAATGGTGACGATGCCAACGTGACTACAACATATCCATAATACGACTGCAGTATCGGCAACGGCTTGGGTGGGTGTTGATACAGTTTGTGACCGAGCGTAGAGTGGGACGAGTTGTACGACACGGGCGTAGCACAATCTTTTACCGGTGCAGCTCCACACTCACAACGAACGCTCGCAGACGGTCCATTTGTTGATAGCAACAGACCACGCATCGCTTGTTTCGCCCGTCCAGTCACATCAAGTTGTGTATCAACACATTTTGGGAAGCTCTGCCCGCAGTGGTTGTGACAAGGGCCTCTTGCCACTTACTCAGGCGCTGAATGGAAGTTTCGTTTCAGTTTTTGAAACGACATATTTCTACCTGGGATGTTGGGTTGTGTCGACCGCTTCCCGTGAATTGATTATTTAAAAACACTCAAAAACAAGTAAAACCAGAAAGAAATCGTAATATAGTTGGTACATTGTCTGGTACGATTAGTGGGATAAGAGCGGTAAAGGCGCCTCACCTGGGAAGGCGCACGATCTGTACATCTCTATCAATGTTTACAAGCGGCGAACGATGACATATTTCTGACTGTTTGGTCCGGAAGGCATCTAATACAATTGCTAACTAACGTTGCGTAAGCTACACAGACCTTGTACGTAGTTAATACTACTGATGATCGTAATTGCAAAACACAGTTTGCATCTCATCACCAAAATCAAATTCCTGACTACTGCTGCTGTATGAGAACTGAAATACATGTTTCCGGCGTACTTGTATGGAAACTATAACGGGTTGTAGATTTTTGAAAATCAACTGACGGGTAACGGATAGGCTCTCCCATCGTGCGGAATAAGTGGTGGTTCTGTTGTGGCTGGGAAATCATTAGACTCTAATTCGAAGAAGGCATGAATATGCTTCGCATCAAAACGCGGTCGCAGTTAGTTGTAGTTAAGGTTTGCCTTAATCCATTCAGCACTACCTGTATATCCCACTCTGATTCGAAGTAGTGTGTCACCACACATGGGTGCAGCTCTGCAGGGGATTCCTGATTGTTTTGAGTAAAGAGAGAGGCGCCTGGCGTTGGTCTACTTTGGGAGAGGCCACAACAGGTACGGAAACTTTTACACAAAATAAGAGGGTTTCCATTCAATGTTTATTTGTATTGTAGGGATTGGCCTCAAGCTTCGATTTTCGAATATTGCGTGTTTTTGTCAGCATGGGTCAAAGCGAGCTTGAACACGAGCCATCCACGCGTGCTCACGACACAAGGCCTTAAGCTGCTTCAAATATGCTTGGTCGAGTTGGGAGTAGAGATGAGCACCTTTGGATGAAAAAACGATTTTATCCGGTTTTGGAAACCCGGCAGGCGTGTGCGTCTAAACGGTTTAAATAATCAACGCTTTTTTTTCAGGTTTGATCCGTTCAAAACGAAAACAAACGCGGGAACCAGTTAACGTGCAGAACTGGCAGCACCGGCGAAGCCCACATCCGCAGTTTTTTTTTTGTGTGCTCGTTATCGTTTATAGAAAACAGCCATAGCATCACAATAACTCAAGCAGCTGACGCTCGACTGTGACGTGTCATATTTGTTGTATCTTGTAACCATTATTTTTTAATTGTTTTGGCAGCGCTGGGCACACTGACATAGCACGTACTGGCAATAGTAATCTACCGGCGGTAGTAATCTCCTGAGTGATCTGGCCAGAATATTCGCCAGTAGTTTCTATATTACGCACGCTCAAGAAAGACGCCATACTATGGTACGGAAACCCACTAATGCGTTTCGGGATCAGGGTAGGAAGGAGAGACAGGATTCTGCTGTAATCCAGTATACTCATTGATATTCACGACAGTTTATTTTGTTACTGACCGAGTCAGCCAGTGCCCAGCCATATTACTCAGATATAATTGATAGGTATGTATATGTACGGTTGGTATTACAGGAGGAGTCCCTCAGTAAAGCGGTATCGCGATATAAAGGGGTCAAACTCGCTTGGGACGACTGGAACCTGCAGTATAGCGGTTACCGCCTTACTGAAGGATGGTCCTTCAATAGATCGGTCTACCGCCTTACTGAGGGCCCACATCTGTACAGACACCAACCAGCCGCACAGCAAGGCGTACCGCCCCAGCAAGACACACCAGTACATAACTCCCCACCAGGACACAGCACCCCTCTCGCCCGAGCAGTATGATAGAGGCGCACGATGCCTTGTGCAGCAGGTGAACTGTGCACTATTCCAGGCGTCGCTCCAGAGCCCCATAACGGGCATGGGTGTCGTGGGGTGTGCAGTGGCCGGCTTCACGCCCTTTGTGGCGAGGTGGAGGAACCAGATCGTGACAACTCAATGCACCGCATCTGTCACGCGTGCGCTACTGCCAAGTCCTCCCGGGAGAGCACGCCTATGAGGCCGCCATCGAGGCACCTCACGTTTGGGCAACAGTGGAGGACGAGGAGGATGTCGTCGAAGCTATGCGGTTGCATAATTGTGGACGAGGTGATGGAACAGTTGGAAAATGTGCGTACCTTGTGCGCCCTACCGCACGTATTCTGCCAGTGTGTTGAAACTATGTTATCGTATGTTCGAGTTGGGATTTACATGGTCATTTTATTGGTCTTATTTTATTTATCATCCACCATGCTTGTCCCTTTGAAGCTATCTATGTTTGTGGTGATCGATAAACGAAGAGAAGGTAATATGACCGACCGTATGATGTGGTCGATATCACGGATAATGGCTAAGAGCGAGGGGTGGTGATTGGAGTGTGTGGGGTGGTGATTGGAGTGTGTGGGTGACACAAACAGCACATTGAACAAACAAACGGTCGAATTTGTATACGTGGGTGTGGCTATTAGCGCGAGCCGGGGTACCTATGCCGAGGTAAGGCGTCGACGTCAGAGGGCATGGGCGAGCTCAGGGCGATATAAAATTTCGGCTTGTGACTGCCCTGGTGTGCGCCGGCGGTTGAAGGTGCGGCTGCTGAAACGTTGGTGTACACGAGACGATTCTGTAGGGGTGCGTCACGTGGAGCCCTAACCCAGCTAAGTGCGCCGGGCTTCGCGAGGTATAGACCACAGTTTGCACCGTCGATGCCTCGGCTGGCGGAAACAGAAGAGCGAAAACCACCCTTTGTCCTACGCCCGCGCGCTTGTCAAGACAGACTCCGAGAGCATTGTGGTTACGGTGCGCTACTCAACATTTGTACAGGAAAAGGTCTGGATAAGACGCCTTGAGGGATGCCTCAAGGTTTTCGGCATCAGGCGAGGAGGGACGCGCGAGGCATCACAGAAGGCCGGCCGGTAGTTCCGAGTGGTTGAGGGCGGGGAGGATTGTTTCATGCAGAAACGGCACAACGCGGAGAGGAGTGATGCATAAAAGCGTCACGCTACAGCTGCGGATGCAACTGCGACACGGACCGTTGACACCTATACGTTGAGGGAGGGACCTGGGCGTGTACACAACAGGGGGATGTCCGGGGGGGGGGAGGCGGGAGGGAAGTGCGGGGTCCCCCGAACGCCTCGCGACCGGGTGTGGCCGTGGAAACAAAAACAGCAACTAAAACCCTCACCATCCGCCATGCCAGTCAGTACTTCTGTCAAATCACAGGAATAGGAACGAGAGCCAAGAGCAAAGATCACACCGACAACAGCGCCGCGTTCGAAGCAGTCACAGAGGTGGGCGATAAGGGTAGCCTAGACGGGTAATAGGTACTCGGCGGGACCAAGCCCACAGTAGGGCTTTGACTTTCTTGTAGGATAGGTTTTACATTGTCTAACCGATCGAGCTTCCTCACTGGGTAAGTACCGGTCGGAATGTTAATGTTTATTTTATGTTCGTTTTCGGGCTATCTCCAACAAACGTGTGTCAAGTTGAGCGAACAACATTATTCGAAGTTGCGATTCAGGTGCGCTTTTGAGCTGGTCGTGTGGTGTGGTGTGAGGAGCTAAACAAGTAAGCCGCCACACCTGACGCGTCAATTGCACTCGGCCTGGAACCTTGCTACCCTGCCGGCTGTCTCCTTCCTGCTTTCATCAACCGCGGCCCCCCCCTCCCCATTCCCCTGTGCCCCACTCACAACCGGTGCGTGGCGCTGCCTACTCAGGTCCGCCTCTTCCTTCTGCCACCTGACCATGACCCGTTCAGCTGCTTCAAGGACCGCCCTGCACCACTCTCCCGCCTTCTGTGCTTCAACGGTCCACACCGCGGTCTCTAATCCAAACACCAACGGAGCATGTGCCGTGGACCCCTCCGTCGCTAAACACACGATGGGGTCTTCAACACGGGATTTCCGCCAAGTTGTTTGGCTATCCGCGCGGTCTCCGACTGGATAATTGCCCGTGGTGTTGCCGTCCTACGACCCCCGCAAAGGACAACCACCGTTTGCGGATGGTCTTTCTATGCTCTCGCATCGTGCCATCTTAGGAACCTTCGCGTACACGAGCGTCCAGTA
The DNA here is from genome assembly GCA_008828725.1 of Saccharina japonica. Lineage (NCBI taxonomy): Eukaryota > Phaeophyceae > Laminariales > Laminariaceae > Saccharina > Saccharina japonica. Next base: position 13,562 of record MEHQ01004257.1, read on the forward strand.
GTCGCGACGCTTCCAGCGCTGGAGTCCAATGACACACAGAAGGATTGGCTGGTTCACCGATCCGAGCCTCGCTAAATGTTGTGCACTGAGAGACCACCTCAAACACCCATATAGCAGGATATCAATCACATCGGCCTTCAACTTGCGGACTTTTAGACTAACCAAGGCCGTGTTCGATTTGTTCAACTCCGGTCCGAACCGGTTTAAGCAGGCCCGCATGCGTCGGTTCCGTCGTTCGATCTCGAGCGAGAAGCCAGCGTCTTCGTCGATCATGCCACCGAGTTATGAGCACTAGCTCGTTTGTCTATACCCCTAGCCCAGCTTTTTCGACGACGAGTGGCGGTGGAAAAATATGGGGTTCGGCAAAAGGAGGTGCCTTGTACACCGTAACTCTTTCTCACGGGGTGCCTTCAAAAGTGCTATAAACACCGACGTGCACCTGCTATTTATAACTAACACATGCCACGATGAGGGTGCAAGGTGTGTTTTCTATGCGGCTCGTCACAATTGAATAGTTCACTAGTACAGCTCTAGATACCTCATCCGAAACACTCATTTTGGAGGACACTAAAAGGGACATCCCAACAAACCCACGAACTAAGTAAGCAATAAAACATATTCCAACACAAGACACAAAGTTACGACGATTCGGTCTAACGAGCCCTCCGTCGTGCAGAAAACATCCGAGCCAAACCGTTGTATCTCTACCGTAGCACGCTTCCGCTATGGACGCCCTCGTGTGCGTCATACACTCTCTCGACTTCAACGTGTTGTGCAGCTAAACTGTTGTTGTTGTTGTTGTTGTTGTTGTTGTTGTTTAGTCTTTCACATGCACTGATCTCGAATGAGATAGTCCATGTTCACAGGACATGCTCCAAAAACCTTTGGACTGGCACAATACCTCAGGAATAATTTTCGACAAAAACAAAGTACCACGCAGTACGATCTGCATCATAACTGCTGTGTCACATCGTACACCTCAAACAAGAGAAAATAAACCAATCTAAAGGATAACTTAAAAAGGAAAGAAGGAGAGAACATAAATAAAAGGAAAGAAAAGGAAAACATGAAGCAGAAGGGGAAAAACGGAAATGGGACAAAAAAGAGGAACGTGAACCCACATAGTGAACCGAAACCTAAGAACCGGGACCAACGACCAAACAACAACAATCGAAGTCAACCCATCAAACGGGGAGACCTATCTAAGCGCACGCGCCTTCACGATAAGCTAAAACACAACTCGAAAGAACAACGAAGCAGACACAAAGGCGGGAACACAGCAAACGAAGGAAAGAGGAAAATAATATAGAAACACAGAAGGAAAAAAGGAAAAAAGGGTAAAGCGAAAAAGCGAAAAACTAAAAAAAGGGAAGGGAGGCATACAGTAGTAGACGAGTCCGGGCATTCGTACGCTAGCTATGTCGGTACTGGGCGGGCACGCATCCTGACGATGATTGCCGTACATAATCGTCGGGCCTTGGTGCAACCCCGGACCCTTCCCTGGGCGCATTGGTATGAACGGTCCGTGTCGCATTTGCATCTGCAGCGGCCACACGCCGCTTTGCTGCACTTATTGCTCCCCTCTGCGTCATGCCATTCCCGCATGTAAAACTCCGCCCGGTCCTCGACCACTCGGAACCAACGGCGTCCCTTCCGTGCTGCCTCGCGCCACCCCTCTGATCTGATGCCAAACGGATTGAGGCCTACCTCGAGGTGCCCCGTCTAATCCTCCTCCAAATGAGTAGGCTTCACCACCGACCATCTCCTCACACATTACCCTCCTTACCCTAACCCTAACTAACCCCATGCAAACGATATATCCTCCGTCTGCGCAGTGCTTCCTCAACACTTTCAGAGTCTGTTTTGACAAGCGGGCGGGCGTAGCGTAGTGTGGGATCTTCGCGCTTCTTTTTCTGCCAGCCAAAGCATCGAAGGGCGATACTGTCGTGGGCGTTCAGTACCCTGACGTTATTAGCTGGTTTCGGGTTCCCGTGTACCTCAGCTTTCAGCAGCCGCACCTTCAATCGCAGGTGTACACCCGGGCGGTGAATAGACTTCCATAGTATACCTCCCCAAGCAGGCCCATGCCCTCTGACACTAAGATGCCGGATCACGCCGATGGGCCCACCACCGTACAAAAACTCGTCCGTGCCTTTGTAAACCTGGCCGGCTGCAGTGACGTTGAGCCCGAAACCAGTTGACCATGTAGTGGAATGTATAGAAGATATGTAGTATGGGTAGTATTATAGTTGTAGTATTGTCTGCTCTGCTTTTGCAGCGTATTATCTCTGTGTCGTAGTCTTGTGACTTCAGAACTGGTCTCTCTCTAGAATAAAGAACCGGCAGACACTGGGTGTGGTCGATGTCGACGGGTAGAAAGGACAGTTTAATGTGAAGAACACACACATAAGTGGTGCAAAGTGATATGCCTGGTACACACGTACGAGTAGTGATGCAGACTGGTACTACTCGTATAAATATTGAACAACTTTTATTTTATTTTATTTTACCATACGTACATATCATATATCATATGTACTGCTGTTACCTGGTAGTTCTGAAACGAAATTCCAAGAAACGTCTACGTATGTCTATATACCAGGTAGTGGGTTAGCGCAGAAACCTTACCATAAATCATAATATCCAGCTGCTATTATAAATATTATTATTTATTATTATTATTATTATTATTATTATTATTATTATTATTATTATTATTATTATTATTATTATTATTATTATTATTATTATTATTATTATTATTATTATTATTATTATTATTATTATTATTATTATTATTATTATTATTATTATTATTATTATTATTATTATTATTATTATTATTATTATTATTATTATTATTATTATTATTATTATTATTATTATTATTATTATTATTATTATTATTATTATTATTATTATTATTATTATTATTATTATTATTATTATTATTATTATTATTATTATTATTATTATTATTATTATTATTATTATTATTATTATTATTATTATTATTATTATTATTATTATTATTATTATTATTATTATTATTATTATTATTATTATTATTATTATTATTATTATTATTATTATTATTATTATTATTATTATTATTATTATTATTATTATTATTATTATTATTATTATTATTATTATTATTATTATTATTATTATTATTATTATTATTATTATTATTATTATTATTATTATTATTATTATTATTATTATTATTATTATTATTATTATTATTATTATTATTATTATTATTATTATTATTATTATTATTATTATTATTATTATTATTATTATTATTATTATTATTATTATTATTATTATTATTATTATTATTATTATTATTATTATTATTATTATTATTATTATTATTATTATTATTATTATTATTATTATTATTATTATTATTATTATTATTATTATTATTATTATTATTATTATTATTATTATTATTATTATTATTATTATTATTATTATTATTATTATTATTATTATTATTATTATTATTATTATTATTATTATTATTATTATTATTATTATTATTATTATTATTATTATTATTATTATTATTATTATTATTATTATTATTATTATTATTATTATTATTATTATTATTATTATTATTATTATTATTATTATTATTATTATTATTATTATTATTATTATTATTATTATTATTATTATTATTATTATTATTATTATTATTATTATTATTATTATTATTATTATTATTATTATTATTATTATTATTATTATTATTATTATTATTATTATTATTATTATTATTATTATTATTATTATTATTATTATTATTATTATTATTATTATTATTATTATTATTATTATTATTATTATTATTATTATTATTATTATTATTATTATTATTATTATTATTATTATTATTATTATTATTATTATTATTATTATTATTATTATTATTATTATTATTATTATTATTATTATTATTATTATTATTATTATTATTATTATTATTATTATTATTATTATTATTATTATTATTATTATTATTATTATTATTATTATTATTATTATTATTATTATTATTATTATTATTATTATTATTATTATTATTATTATTATTATTATTATTATTATTATTATTATTATTATTATTATTATTATTATTATTATTATTATTATTATTATTATTATTATTATTATTATTATTATTATTATTATTATTATTATTATTATTATTATTATTATTATTATTATTATTATTATTATTATTATTATTATTATTATTATTATTATTATTATTATTATTATTATTATTATTATTATTATTATTATTATTATTATTATTATTATTATTATTATTATTATTATTATTATTATTATTATTATTATTATTATTATTATTATTATTATTATTATTATTATTATTATTATTATTATTATTATTATTATTATTATTATTATTATTATTATTATTATTATTATTATTATTATTATTATTATTATTATTATTATTATTATTATTATTATTATTATTATTATTATTATTATTATTATTATTATTATTATTATTATTATTATTATTATTATTATTATTATTATTATTATTATTATTATTATTATTATTAGTCCCCTCGACCCTCAAAGCTCGTTCTTGGCGCACAGCAGCGGTGTCGCGACATTTTTTGCACGCCTCGACAGCCAAGCACACACCATGGGCCTCGGCCGAGTATCGGCATCTTGGTGAGCGCACGCCGAGCACCCCTCCAGCAGACCCTGAGAAAAAACTGCGTCCACTGGGAGTTCCACATTTATTACTATTATTTTTGAATAGGGGGTGGGGGTTCCTGGTGGCTGTGGTGACATGTGACATGAAAGCAAAGCAGGCCACGACGGTTGCATGACATGAAAGCAAGCCACGACGCCTCGCCACCACGCGTATGAGTACATGCCACGCCAAGACCAACTGCTGTTGTTGTAGTCTGGCGCCGCGAAGAGACGCGCCGAGTGCGCTGTACTGGGCGTAGAACCCAAGCGTCCGAAGCCAAGCTGGCTGCCTCTGGTCTGGCGGCGACGCGCCGGGTGCGCTCGAGTCGACCTGTCTTGGTATTTTGTATTTTGACACAACGAAGCATCCGAGCGTTGACTGCCTACTGCTGCTTGCTGTACTGCTGCTGCTGCTGCTGCTGTAAAGTCTACGAGTACGGAGAGGCGCGCGCCGATTGCGCTTCCCTTCGTGTCTAGGCCCGAGCCCTCGCCAGCCGACTGTAGTTTGGCGACGGAGAGACGCACCGATCGTCGGCTGGTCGTCGGACGCGAAGCAACGTCGCTGTGTCACCATCCAACTCATCGATCGTGCTGCTGCTGCTGCTGCTGCTGTTGATGCTGCTGCTTGCTTGCTGCGCGAATAACATCTTGAATTTAGAGACCATGCCATTTTTCGATCCGGTCAGATTTTGCACAATCAAGAGGCCGTTTCCTATGCGGTTCGATTTCGAGCTTCAGATTTGTATTTTTCGATCTCAAAAACGAAAGAACCATCCTATCTATGCAGTCCGATTGTGCAGTATACTCCGAGTATCGAGTGCATTTCGTACTCCGAGTACTTAAGAGTATGAGAGTACTGGCGGCCTGAATACTCGGAGTACTTGGAGTATGAGCAGTACTGAAGCCCAAAATACTTGGAGTACGAGGAGTACCCGCAGTATCGGACCCCGAAATACTCCAAGTACAAGCAGTATCGAGAGTGTTCATACCCGAAATACTCCGAGTACGAGCAGTATCCCGGAGTACGGTATTGAACCCCGAAATACTTTGAGTACACGAAGTACCTGAAGTGTTATATCTCCAATACTCCTTACTTTACTCCAAGGTACTCGGGAGCATCATCTTTGTGTGCAACATTGAAGACAACGAGGAACTACCCCTGAGCCCGCGGGAAAGACGCCGGAAAAAGACTTGCATTTTTTTTCAGGACTGGGGACTAGCAACGCGAATGATACTCATTCGATTGCAATACTAACACTTGGACAAAACTCAAACTTGCTCGATAATAATGGCCCTTTCTCAACACCATATTTTTTAGTAAGACCGGAGACTAGCAACGCGAATGTTACTCATTCGATTGCGATACTAACACAATAATTATAATATTACATTAATAATATGATTTTTCCATCCTATTTATTACCTTTGCCCCACTACGAGTATTATCTCTTCCTCTTTAGTCGTAACTCTGATCCGCGGTCATTAAGTAGGCTCTTCTCCAACCTCCCACTAGGGTACGTGCCTTGCATTTTTATCGCGAGAAGATTTGAGCACTTTCTTCCCTCCTCGTCGAATCTCGTCGAATTGTGCTTACCCACGCTACGTACGTATAGTATTTGCTCGACAGTTGGTGTCATCTGAGAATACAAATCTCCGCACGGAGACTCGAACACTCGAGTTCAAACTCTTCGTGGTTACCTGCTGGACCACCGGCGCGACCGGTATACCAAATAATATCAAATACGTATATATGAAAATGTATTACGTATTGAAAGCGATATTAATGAAAATTTGTTTCGAAAGCGAAATTTCGCACAGTCTACGCCGCGGCAGACAAGCGTAGAGGATGAACGACTGAGCCAGTAGCCTTTACCGCACCACTGAATCTAGGATAAAGAATGGAAATCGGGGAATATTTTATCATATATCTTTTGGTGTGGTCGACCAATTTTTCAAAAAAAAAACGCATGATTTTTTCGAGACAAAGCTCATAAGGGTCGGGGCGTGGACGGGGTTGGGGTTAGGGTTAGGGTCTAAAGTAGTGTTTTCGGCGTTTTTCTAAATTTTCGGTATCATAACACTGGAACCACACGCGGGCCACAACCAAGTCCCCGATTTCTATACTGTATCCTATATAATAATTCAGAATTGCGGTAAAGGCGACTCGACTGAGCAGCAGGCATATATATATCTATTTGGTGTTGCGATGTTGGCCAAAATAACCGTTTGCGCAGCAATCGCCGCGCGGCTAAGTTGTGGCCAGCGGACCACGCGATTTTGGGCGCGCAACATTTTTGGCAACAGGCGATTTTTTTTGTTGCGTGTTTATTTCTCTCCGGAGCCAAGTTAATATTATTATATTTTTTTAATAATTAGCCGTGATTGAACATCTTTTAGGCCCCTTGTCCTATTTGCCATACAGTCGACTTGTCCTAGTCGCCATACAGCAGTTAAGAAAAAAAAAATAGGCAGCTTTTTCTATTCGCCGTAGGTTCTTATTATTTTTGAGGCACTTTTGTTCTATTCGCCGTAGCCTAAAATAACTAATTAGGCTTTCTACTTAGTTTTGAGGCGTATATATATTCTCGCATAGATCGCGATTTTTCCAACTCCGGAGGGCCTCCGGGAGCCTCTTCGCGTGCCCCTGCGGGGGCACGCGCGCCTGCGGCTCACAACACGCGCTGCAGGCGTTTTGCGCGCGCAACACACCTTGCGTCGCCTGTTGCGCTGCGCGCAACAGACCATGAACCAGTAATGAATGCCTTGCTGAGCAGAATACGGCGAAGAATGCTTATCTGTTCGTATGGGAACTTTATAAGGCTCATAGAATAAATAGTAATTGAACGTAAAGAGGGCATATTGGGAAGAAGGAGGGAGCAAGGACAACAAATGGAGTATTGTGGATAAATCTTGGCGGGAAGCAGACATAGAAGGGTGTTAGACTGTACGCATAGGTTTCCTTGGTTTCCGTGGTCTTCTGCTTTTGGGAGTTTTATGAGTGATCAACGCTGAAGATCATGCTGCACATTGTCGGATGGCAAAGATAATAATAATAGTATGTATTACAAGGTTCCCCTTCGGGATGTTGGTCACTTGAAATCCCGGGGGTGTCGCAAGGTGAAAATAGATCGCACATGCTTCAAAGTTAATGTTTTGGAGCAAACCTGTGGCATAGCTACCAGACTGTAAAAAAAGTAGTAGCGACGGCCATTCCAAACGAAACACACATCACTGTACCTCAGATACGATATCATCTCGTCACATTAATTTCGTTAGGAATGGCCGTCGCTACTACTTTTTCGTTTGAACAATACAGCAGGCTATGCCACGGTTTGCTCCAACTTTTGCCAGAGTTCGCGACTTTGAAGGCCCAGAGCACGCCCCAGTGCCCAGTGCTGTATGTACGTACTGCTGTACGTACGTACAGCTGAAGAACGTATGTATGTACTGCTGTACGTACGTACAACTGAACGTACAACTGTACTTGCCTACCACTCTCTATCTCGTACTGCAGGAGTATTGGTATGTGGCATGTGGCAAAGCACCTACGACACGGCTATATGAGATCGGTGTTGGTTTGGAGTCTTCAGTATGACAGTTACGAGTCAGTTTGGTGTCGGTTCGGTTATTACCTTTCATAGGTTACACCGCATTTTTGTCTTTTGGCCTGGGTGTGAAAGCACCTGGACCCCTGAGGCACTCCTCGTTGCCCCTACCCTGTGGGACGACCTAATAATACAATGACTTGAACCAACCGCGCACAGGAAGTACGAACATCTAGAGATCTCGCGAGCCTCATGGGGGCTAGGTGGGTGACCTTCGAGCTCAAGTATTAGATCAGGGCCTTGCTTTCGCGAGCTGAGAAAGTGCAGCGGAGGAATGATGCTCACGATTTCGAAGCAACCAAGAATGCGAAGCGCAGGAGGAGTCCGGTGGGAAGCAACAGCTAACCATCGCTGTGGTGCAGCAGGGAGGGATGCTATACCACGATCGTCGGAACCGTCCGATGGTGACTGTGGGAACCGGGAGGGGGGTCCCATAGGTGAGGGGTCTTTCGACACGCACGGCTGTCCGGGTTACCGGCGTTTCTGGAGACTTTGATGGCTTTCTCCATGCTTGTACAGCAGCAGCGTTGTATGTATATGGCACTTGGGAGAATGTGCTGACGCTGGGCAAGGAGGCCGTGTGTGAATGGTGGATTATCCCGCAGTCGATGTCGTGGAGTCGACGTCGTCAACTACTGCTGCTGTATGTGTGTACAGCAGTACGTAAAGCCCTACGGTGGAGCAGCTGTAGGCAAGGTGTAGCAGCAGTTTACGTCCTACGTATGGTGGGAGTATAACCTTACGTACCCCTGCTGTGTGGAGGGGGGACGGACGTACACAGCACCTAAAAAGCCCTACGGCGTACCAGTCGTAGGCACCTCCTTCGTGTGTGGCGAGAGGGGGATTGCAAAGTCGTGCGACATGAATGATGCCGTACGCGCTCCACTTCAGAGGTTGGTTGTGGAGGAAGCAGGTGTGGTGGTAATCGGAAACGAGGGGAAGCATGTCTGCATATTCCGCGAAAAGTCGCACGGCCGCCAGCCGTGTGCACCCCTATACCTGGGGGGTTGTTTGGTGGGGCAAAGTCGCGCCGCATAATAGCCGCGTGCATTTTGCTGCTGGAAAATCAGCGGTGGCAGGAACCGGACGTGGGGTAATCGTGGGCTGTCTGCAGCAGTACCAATATAACGATGGGGTTTCGTCCGGGTGGCAATAAGTCGAGCGGCATGGCCGCACGCACTCCATGATAAGCAGCAGCAACAGCAGCAGCGGGGGAGTCACGGAGAGAGCAGATCTGGGTGTTTCGTCAGCCGGGGCTTCATGAAGGGTCCGGCAACATCGCGGGGCGTGGGGGCAGGTCTGGTCATTGTGGTGGGATTTTCGTAGAAATGATTGTTTTTACGATGGATCACCACCAGTCGATCGAAATCTATTTTTGGTCGATGGATGGGTATACGTAGCCTGTTTCTCCTGGTAGTTTTGAAATGTATATTTTCATGTTCAAATCAAACAGTCTTGCAAATCCGAAAAACTTGTAGTGTTTTTCTGGTATAGACAGGACCAGAAGGGGCCTGGTAGAACTGAAATGTATATGTTTACAGCTTTGGAGAAATATGGGTATGTTTTGTTCGCGGCCAAGGGTGGAGAAGCCGTGGATGGTAGGTTTTGTATCGTCTAAGATTCGTTCTGGATGGTGTACGTAACCGTTTTTCGCCTTGTAGTTTTGTAATGTAGTTTCATGTTCAAATCAAACAGTCTTTGTAAATCCGAAAAACTTGTAGTGTTTTTCTGGTAAAGACAGGACCAGAAGGGGACTGGTGGAACTGAAACCTACATTTTGAACGGTTAGGAGAAATAAGGGTACGTACGTATGTGCACCTTGAGAGGTGTATTACTGGTATGTGGTATTGGTGGTGACTACTGATTTTATTGAATTTTGCGGGTATCTTTTGTTTTTGGGCTGTCTATTACTGATTGCAAAATGAAGGAGGGTAAGCTTATTCATGATTGATTAGTTGTTCTACCAATAATAGCAGTATCATTTTGCGGACAGTTGTTTGCACGGGAGAATGGTACTAAAGTGTCGTTTGCGATTCGGTTGGATTTCTGAATGGTAGAAAAATTTCGTTCGTCCGGGTAGAGTCGTAGATGGTAGAGTACGTATTATAGGAGAGATATTGATTGGGTCCGATCCCGATTGAACCCCCCCAAAACCCCCTTTTAGTAAAACGGTGTTTTGATGTAGACAAGCTGTCTTGCAATTCCAGCTCGCCTGTGTGGCGTTCCCCGAGGGGTATAGGGTTGGTATGGACAGTTTGTAAGTCAAGTTTCATGGCTTAAGGGGGGGGGCGAGGGTAAGTACGCCTGACGGGTGTATTTTTGTTGTGCAGTATGAGTGGTTACGCTGACTTTTTGGTTTGGCTGGTATCTCTTTGTGACTTCATATTGAGAGACTAGATGCAAAGTCATGACTAGTCATTCAACTACCAATATTGTTTTTCCGAACTTGATGGGTGGTTACAATCTTGTCTGGAAATTCAAAGGGGGATATGTTGAGGATTTGGTTTGATGCACAAGTAAGTCTTGTTTTTGCAGTTGTCATTGCAATGAAACGTGGTGGCTTGTGGATGGTCAGATACTTCTGTAGCTGGGAGGGATAAGGCTACTTTTAGCGTTGGGTGAATCTATGTTTGCGGAGAAGAATTTTTGCTATATCGCTTTACCGTTACGATCGGTGAATCTTACGGTAGTAGGGGACAAAAGGGGTTTTTGTCCGGGGGACCTCGCGATCTCTGGCAATATATTTTCGCTTAGTTTTTGCTTCTATGCGCAGCTGCTGTTGTAGTCTCTTTTTGTGATGCAATAGTGTGTAAGTGGGAGTTGGAAGAGGTTTTCGCTCATGAGGATGAGTTTCCTCTTGCCATTTTTGTTTTAGGTGATGGAGTTGAGTCTGTTATTGTTGGTTCGTCACTGTCGCCGCTGTCTTGTGAAGAATCCGGGAGGGTGTTGGTTTGGAGTCTTCAGTTACGAGTCAGTTTGGTGTCGGTTCGGGCTATTAACCTTTTTAGGTTACACCGCATTTTTGTCTTTTGGCCTGGGTGTGAAACACCTGGACTCCTGAGGGCACTCCTCGTTGCCCCTACCCTGTGGGACGACTAATAATACAATGACTTGAAGCCAACACGCCACAGGAGTACGAACAATCGGCCTATCGTTTCCGTGGACAGAGGTACTGTAGATATGACATGCACACCTGCCTAGGACTCGTAGATCTTGTGTACGTAATCCACGTAGATTCCAAAATACTGGAACAAAATTGTATAATTTTACAAAAAAAGCTCATGTATTTTTTCAATCGTCTCGTACCACTGCTACTACTGCTCTACGTACAGAGCTTAGAGAGAGCAGACGCATGCAGCATAGTATCAACTACTGCTGCACGATGCTTGATGTGCGCCTCGTTCAATGTCAAGTCGTTGTGGTCCTTGTTCTCTCGTGCATGGTGCGTGCTGTTGGTGTTCCGTTCTCAACAGTCGTACGTACTTCGTACGGCAGGTTTTTCATGTAGCTGCAAGGCGGTGTCAAGTCGGAACGTCTCCCCTGAGTTATTTGCCAGATTTCGTGACTTCGAAGGCCCAGAGCACGCCCCATGGGCTTCGACCGGGACCCGCACTGGCGCCGTGGTGTACATGCGGGGCCCCTGCGTGCCCCGCAGCCGATAGCGCGAGAAAAGACCCGCGGCCGGAGATGAAAAGTGAATGTATTACGGGAAAATGTCCATTTGGTACCTGTACATATGTGTATGTAAGTATGTAAGCATGTCTATTCCGACGGTTCTCTTTCTCGCCTTCACCCATTCAGAACTGAAAAAACTAACTCCACACAAATTACAAGTAGTTTGTCCCCATAAAACGGGGGACCAGTTCTTAAGCGGTTAAGGGGCACCTTCGGTCATAACCAAAAACAAGAGTACTCGAGTCTTGAAAGACACATTTCTCGTCTTTTTTACAGCAGCAATACTATTTCTGGTATAATAACACCATACCAGTACCCTTTACGGAACATAGCATATATCCGTTTCTAATGCTCACGCCTCCGACCGATCAACGTATAGCTTGTTCGTTATAGTCTCTAGGAGGTATTGGGGCTCTTGGGCCTGCATGGAAGCGTAGGCATATTGCTATGTTTGCATCACGAAACGAACGTGCTCCGCAGCAAGTCTTTTCATCGTTTCGGGCCTCCTGTTTGGTATGTACACTCTGCTGTGGCCACGTAGGACGCTACGGGTCAGCTGCTACGAACGGTGGAACTCGAGGCCTAAGTAGGTTCACCTAGGTACCGGTGCTCGGCGTCCTCGTCGAAAATCTACCTTAAACCAGTATCAGCAGCCGGAGAAACTGCCATTTTACAAAATCGTCTTTGGGTACCAGGGGTATGGCGAGTCGTTTTTGAGTGAGAGGCATGTTTCGTGATGAAAAAGGCGTCTGATCGATACGCCTCCTGAGACACAAATAAATGTTGACCATGACCTAATCATCGGTCGGCATTGTGAGCATTTTAGACCCTCGGGAAAATGTATTGCAGGTCAAACGCCAGGCTGACATTTAGAGGAAATAAGAAATATGACAGTCGTTATATTATAAAGTTGTTGCGTTGACATCACGCTATCTCAAAGGCGAAATGCAGCCTTGGCCGGCTTTCTTGTTTCTCAGAAGGTGTCCTGTACTACTGATGTACTGGTTGGTATGCATTTTTGCCAGGTTGTTGATTACAGAACCATACCCGGGGTTTTCCCCGTGTCTTATTACATTTTACCTGTACGTATACTATTAATATTTGAGTTATGTTCGACACTCACCCCCGTATCCGGAACTTCTGTATGTTCTGTATGTTCTGTATGTTCTGTACGAGTACGCCCGTGCCCCAATACCCGGGAAACGAGTACACCTCCACGAAACCTCTGTGAGTTATATACGCCCGTGCTAAGAGTACAATACCCGGAACTTCTGTAGGTTCTGTAACACTCTCAAACCAGTACCCGGAAATTCTGTAAGTTCTTTAGGACATCCATATCCGTACCCCGAACTACTGTATGTTTTGTACGCCCCGTGCCACAATACCCGGGGTACGTGTACAGCATTTGTATACGAGCCTGCCCGGAACTTCTGTGAGTTCTGCAATACTTTCATACCCGTACCCGTGTCTTCTGTAAGTGTTTACAGACTCCCACACCCGTACGCTTAATCCACAAACGTTACATAACATATCCTTGCATATATGCATATATTTAAGAAAGTTGTATGATGTATGTCATATTTCGTTTACTATATTTGTGTACGTATCGCGAAAGTAATCAGGAAAACAGGCAATTGCAATCGAAACTGAAATAGAAGAAACAAACAAAAAACGAAACTTGTGTTCTTCTATAATACGTCTCACACATGTGTGTAGTGCGTGTAGTGACATCAGCGCCTGAAGGAGAAGTACACGGCATCTCCGCGGGCGGTAGGCAACGCCGGCGGTCGTTCCGTGAAGGCTCGTCTGCAGTAGGAAGTGAGGAAATAGGATGAGCTGCGTACTATCGCACACGACTGCGAGGACTGATTTCTTCTCAGTTACTGCCATGACGCGGGCAGCCCGAGACACGATGCCAACGGCAATGTTTTGGCACCATCTCAAATTCCTACCTCGTTCGCCCTCGCTCGCTTGTACCATACGGCCGACAGAACCACTTGCCAGTCGGATAATAATAGTTTTCACAGCCGAGTCTCACACGCACACTACGACCCTTCGGCAGAGAATGCGGGCCTTGAAAGCCTTCAGAAAATCAGCCCGTAAAAAGCTACCGGTATGTTTATACGTACAGTTTCTTTGTAAAGCCGAACCCGCATCCCATTCGTGAAGTCAAGGAAAAATACTTTCGTCTGGGAAACTCAGGTGGCTGTGGCCACGGGTTTGTACGGTCTGGTGATAAGGAAACCGTCGAGAAACAGTGGTTTCGTTAATACCCCGAATAAAGCGCGAGAACCGTACGAGACCACGGTGCTGTACGCTTTACTGTTACGATACCATGCACCGTGGGGAAAAACCGGCGTTGTACAGTGTTTCCTATGAGGAGAAGAGCCGCACCGTGGGAAAAACAGTTCAACGAAGAACCGCGCCGAACCAAACTGTACATATATACTCGTATATATATTACAGCACGCAACCGCACCGTATGATAGGGAGTACGCTATCTGAAAACCGCAACGAACCGTACCATAAGATTCCTAAGTTTTGAAAACCGCACCGAACCGCACCGTAGGAGTTTGTAGTTTTGAAGACCGCACTGAACTCCACCGTACGACTAACAGCAGTGTCTGGAAGCCGCACTAATCCGCACCGCAATAGTTCCGATTTCATGAAAAACCGCAGCGAATTTGACCGGAGTAGTTTCGATTTTTGAAGGGCTTCTCATGGGCCGACCCTGATGGGCCGGCCCGGGTTTGAGCCGGGCGGGGCCGGCCCAATAAGTTTCGATATGATAGGGCCGCGGCCTGGCCCGACCCATCATTGTTTAGTTTGATGGGCCGCGGCCCGGCCCGGCCCGTCAAATGTTCAAAATATGGGCCGAGACCCGGCCCGGCCCACCGATACTCTAGAGGGTAGGCCTCGGCCCGCCCCAAGTCATCACATTTTCGAACATTCACGGCCCGGCCCGGCCGATCACATGGCAGCCAAGCCGACGAGACACGGGCTCTACATGGGTCGGCCTGACATTTTCATGGGCCTGCCCGTCAAGTTGACGGGCCGCCCCATGGCTCGGTCCATGTCTCGTCCAGTACTATAATGTGCACGAGTGAACTTACGCCGACGACGTGATTTTCTCACGTCTATTTGTTCATTTTCCGTTGAATTTTCACGTCTAGATTTGGAGGGACAGCTGTTTTGGCCCATGAGATACACCTAGCCTGTACCCTTTACTCACACAATTCCGCTCCATCGACAACTTTTTCGGATGGCTTCCGTCCCGACTGTGGTACACCGCCTCCTCGTGCTGCTGCAAATCACCCGCAGCAGCAGCAACAGCAGCAGCATGTGCTACTGCAACACCCAGTACTACTGCTGCAATACATTCCGTTGCTGCAACACCTGGTACTCCTGCAATAGTACATGCTGCTGTAAAACCCTCTATTGGCTTTCATCCGAAATTTGCACAAGGCATCAAAGTACCCGAGGCGATTTGCCAGAGATGCATCGTACGAACGAAGCTGTTTTTGGCGGACAGCGACCCAAGAACACCCAAACGTCATAGCTGTCACAGTATTACACCCCGTATAATAGGTCGCGGCCCAGGGGAGCCCGTCAAAACGCATGGGCCGCCTAATGGGCAGGGCGGAGCGGCTGATGTAGAGCTTCACCAAATTTGGAGTGAATGGGCTGCGACCCGGGCCGGCCGATCAAATTTTCAGAGGATGGGCCGCGGCCCGGCCCAGACCATCAATTTTTCAAGGGATGAGCCGAGGCGCGGCCCAGCCCATCACTTTCCCAAATGTTAACCCATTCAGAACTGGAAAATGTATCCCACACTAATTCCGAGTAGTTTGTCCCCAAAAACAGGGGACCGGTTCTTAAGGGGTTAACGGCCCGGCCCGGCCCGACAATTTTCAAAAGTCTCAGCCCGGCCCATCACATTTTCAAAAGTCTCGGCCTGGCCCGGCCCGTCACAATTATCAAATCGGCCCGAACCGGCCCGGCCCAGACAAACGGCCCATGCCAAGCAAGTGTTTTTAAATCCGCACCGTGTACTCGTACGGAGAGTGACAGTGAAAAAACTGCAAACTACGCACTGTTTGTTACTGGACCCTTTCAACGAACGACCTCATTTACGAGCTTACAGCTTACAGCTTACAGTAGCATCTAATCTGCTGTGTAGAGGATGTGCACGGTGAATGCATGATATCTCACAGGCTCATCGTTCAATATTAAGGGCAGAAACCTATCTGATCTTAAAATCATGTGTACGACCGTAAACACCTACCTGGTGTATATGTACATATATATGCACTACAAAACTACGTTGCTACTATTAATAGTACTGCTACTCTGTTACTGCTAAAACCATGCCACACTATTAGGGGGGACAATAGTAAACACTAGTGATAGTAAACACTAGTCATAGTGATAGTAAACACTAGTGATAGTAAACACTAGTGATAGTAAACACTAGTGATAGTAAACACTAGTGATAGTAAACACTAGTGATAGTAAACACTAGTGATAGTAAACACTAGTGATAGTAAACACTAGTGATAGTAAACACTAGTGATAGTAAACACTAGTAAATAGGACTACATGTTAATGATAAGAAACAATAATATACAGGGTTGTGTCTCTAGGGTAGGTCCTAGCAGGTATTGACTATGATGTCCCCCGTAATTGTTAAGTTAGATGCTGATTGGCTTTATTACTTATTGATGCTGATTTTCGGGGGGGAAACTTTGTTTTCGACGCTTATAGTTGGGAAGTTTTCATCATAGAAAACCTATCCAAATCTAGCGGAAAGTCGCACACATGACCAAGATACGTTTTATAGTTTGACGTGAGTCACGCCTCACACATCAGGTTTTTCCATTAGTGCAGCCGTTAGAGCAGCCCCCCGCCGCAAGAGAACCCTTAACGCTTCTCGCTCCTTTGACGGTTGGCTAACCACTAGGTCGCCTCAAACTAACATATACAGGGTTTTTGCCACCATGCGCGATCTCCAGCGTTACGTGCTCGAATTTGTTCTTGTGTTACTCTGAAAAATAACATTATACGGTGACTTATACGGTGAGTGGAGGCGTCGGCATTTAGGGGGGGGTGCATTTGCTTTGGCTGGTCGATTTCGCTATATTTTTTGTGGTTGATACGCGCAAAAGCACATGTGTTTGTACTGTAGTAGTATCTGGGTACACTTTTACATTTTATTTTTTCTCATCCAATCTGTCGCCTTTGCCCTTCCTTTCTCTCTCTTTCCTAGTCGTAACTCAGATCCGGGGTCACAAAGTAGGCTCCTCTCCCTCCTCCCCCACTACGGTTCTTGCCTTGCATTTTTATCGCGAGAAGATTTCAGCACTTTCTTCCCTCGTCAACTCTCGTCGAATTGTGCTTACCCACGCTATATTATGCGCTCTCGGCAGTTGGCGTCATTTGAGAATAAAAAGCTCCATACGGAGACTGTAACCCTCGACTTCCAACTCAACAGGCTTCGTGGTTGCCTGCTGAACCACCGGGGCGACCGGCTGGTATTAGACCACCGGGGCGACCGGACACTATGTGTCTATATATACGCGTATTTTAAATGTATTCCACCTCTATTAGTAGTGTACATATTTTGGTGCTGCCGGGGTAGCACGAATACAAGCACCGACGGAGCCGCGCTCCTATATACCAATGAGAAAAAAACAGATTCAACACAATATCGAGAAGAAAAAATGAGGGCTTGTCATTGGCCGACGATGATGGGCTGGCCCATCATTTTTTTATTTGATGGGCCGCGACCCGAACCCTAACCCTAACCCACCAAATTATCAGAGAGTGGGCCGGGGTCATCAAATTTTCAAACATTCACGGCCAGGCCCGGCCTGGCCCAGCCCGGCCCATCACATGGCAGCGAGGCCCATGGAACACGGGCTCTATGTGGGCCTTCCTAACAATTTTCATGGACCGGCCCGTGAATTTGACGGGCCGCCCCATGGTCCGGCCCATGTCTTGTCCCTTACTAAAAGGTGCATGAGTGTACGCTGACGTAATCTTGTCACCATTAATAGCTGGTTTTGTGTTGTATGTTCGTATTTTCCCGTCTGGATTTGGAGGGACAGCTGTTTTCGGCCCATGCGACCCGCCTAACCAGTACTCACTACTCACACAATTCTGCTCCATCAACGACTTTGCTTAATGGCTTCCGTCCCGACTGTGGACCACCACCTCCTCCTGCTGCTGCAAAACACACGCAGCAGCAGCAACAACAGCAGCACGTGCTGCTGCAACACCCAGTACTACTGCTGCGACACAATATGCTGCTGCAACACCCGGTATTGCTGCAATAGTGCATGCTGCTGGAGCAACCGGTACTACTGCTGCAATACATTCCGCCGCCGTGAGACGAAGCAGGGCAAGAGCGTCATGCTGCCTGCGTCGCGGAGACGGCAATAAGTGTCGTCCGTACACCCACTACGGTACCAAGGGTTTAATCCGACATTTGCACAAGGCATCATAGTACCCGAGGCGATTTGCCAGAGACGCATCGTACGAACGTAGCTGTGTTTGGCGGACAGTAACTCAAGTACACCCAAACAGTTGTAGCTGTATGATAGCAGCATTACACCACATATCATAGGCCGCGGCCCGGGCGGGCCCGTCAAAACACGTGGGCCACCTCATGGGCACAGACAGTGGAGGTTGTAGTAGCAGTGTCGGTAGCATACCAATCCCATATGTAGCAGTGCGGGCCGGCCCGTCAAAACACATGCGCCGCTTCATGGGCCGGTCGGAGCGGTCCATGTAGAGCCCACGTATCATGGGCTGCGGCCCGGCCCGGCCCATCAAATTTCGAAAGGATGGGCTGCGCCCCGGCCCATCAAATTTACAGTTGATGGACCGCGGCCCGGCCCGGCTCATCAAATTTTCGAGGGATGGGCCGCGTCCCGGCCCGGCCCATCATATATTCAAACGTCTCGGCCCGGCCCGGCCCGGAAAAAAGTCGCATGACAAGCCCTGGATAAAATGACACTTATTTCGAACTTTTTTCATGTTGGATTTGATATCCACGCCCTTCCCCTGCCTGGCTCTGGAAAAACAAAGTGTGGGTTCAAAACTTTGTTTTTTCGTGCTCGCTTGGCCCCCTACTGATTGTTGAAATTATTATTTCCTTGTTGATTTGTTCACTGGGGGGCTAGTACCGGCTCTTGCCACCGCCAATGACCCCAGTAGCAAGGAGATGTCAGAAGGTGTGGCACGATCCCCGCATCGGTTTCGTAGCAGAGACGGAAACTTGTTGCAATCATCGCCTTCAGATCGATTTTTCTCTTTTTCGCTTTTGTGTCTTGTTTCTTGCTTTTTGTCTTTTCTCCCATTGTTTCCTTTCCCCCCCGACGTGCAATATGCCGGTTTCTTCCTCTTCTTTGTGTTGCTTCTCCCGTGCGGCAGTGATCTGTTACTCTTGGGCATGTATTCTACGAGTTTCTTCTAAGCTTGTCGACCCGGTGGTTCAGGAGGTAACCACGAAGCCTGGTGAGTTGGAAGTCGAGGGTTTGAGGCTCTGGGCAGAGATTCGTATTCTCAAATAACACCAACTGTCTAGAGCGCATATTGTCTATAGCGTGGGTAAGCACACACTTCGACGAGAGTTGACGAGGGAAGAACGTGCTAAATCTTCCCGAGATAAAAATGCATGGCTCGTGTAGTGATACCGGAAATGAGATACGACTAACGAGGGAGATAATAGAAGGGCGGAGATAAAAATGGGATGGAAAATAAGGAAGAAAAAACAGGGGCGCTTCTGTCTCCTTGCGTCACTTGTATTCTGCTTTTTTTTAGAGTTCGTTTTTTCAACATTTATCTCCTTATCTTTTGGTTTGGATCGTGTCGTTGTGTTCTCGTTAGAGGTGTCACCCTGTTGCCAACTACCCGGGTACTCGCGAGTATTAACCGGCTTGCTAATACCTGTCACGGGTACGAGCAGCACTTCATACTTGCCCAGTATTTGAGGTCCGGGTACCCGGGTACCCGGTTTAAGCGAGTACCCGGGTATCGGTTGGTTTACCTTGGGAACCCCGGAGATGGCAACTTATCATGCCCTAAATCACGTCCCTTGGGTATAATTTGGGATATGTGACCGAGAAAACCCTTTTCAAAATGACAAAGATGCTTCATCAACCACACATCTCACACCATACTAGAGGTGTTACCCTTTTGGCAATTACCCGGGTATTCGCGAGCAATTACCCGCCTTACTAATACCCGTCACAGGTACGGGTAACACTCCATACTCGCCAAGTATGTGGGCCCCGTGTAACACTTCATACTCGTCAAGTATGTGGGCCCTGGGCAACCAGCTAGACGGGTACCTAGATGTTAAACGCGTATCCGCTGTTAAACGGGTACCTGAGTACCCGCCCTAAATAGACGTAAATACTCGCGAGTACCAGGATTTTTGTTTTTCCAAGTTTGGTGGGTACTCGTTCAAGACGGGTACTCGTCGGATAACGCCTCTTTTCCCCGTAGGTTGACATTTCACTTGCTTTACCCATTCAGTTGCGTTTATTTGTTTTGGTTTTTCCTCTGTCTCGCAGTCAGTTTGTCACAACATAATTTGTATTTCCCCAGGATTATGAATCAGGACAGCTCCTCAGACACTGGGTGTACTGATGTAGTTGGGTATAAGTATTGAGTTTAGTATGAAGATAACACACACTCGCGTCAAACTGGGCCTACCCACACTTTAGGAGTGTTGGGGTACGGCCTTTTCTCCTTGTACCCCATACCCTAACCCTAAGGTTGGCATTTAACTGTGTCTACTAACTTAGGGTTATTTCTGCCCGTCATCCAGAACACCGACACGTGCAGAAGCGCAGCCGTGTCCGCGTTGATTCTCCACCTCCTTGCATTTGCTGTCTCCATTAGAGGTTACCCGACGTGTACCCGCCTTAAACGGGTACCCGCCAAATTTGGGAAAATAATACCCGGGTACTCGCAAATATGTATCGCTTTTCAAGACGGGTACCCGGGTGCCCGTTTAACAGCAGGTACTCGTTTAACATTCGGGTACCCGCCTAACAGCCGGATACCCGGGTGCCCGGGGCCCACATACTTAGCGAGTATGAAGTGTTACCCGTACCCGTGAGGGGTATTAGTAAGGCGGGTAATGCTCGCGAGTAACCGGTTAATTGGCAAAAGGGTAAAACCTCTCCATCTCCGTCGATCCAGATTACATTTCGTGCACATGGCCGGAAGAGCACTATTTTATTAGTCTCAATTATTATTATTATAAACGGATACTATTGATACCACTCTTCTGTTGATATTATACTGTAGTATAAATAGTTCTCTTATAGTTCTCTTAACAGTTAAAAATATCGTTAGCGATAAGCCGTTCGCCGTTCTGTTCACTGGTTCATCTTGACTTCGAATACGGTGCCACCATTGGCTCCGGTTCATCTATCGCCGTCGAATACGGTGCCACCATTAGCTCCGTTCATCTCCTACCTTCTTCGTAGAGTCGCGCCCCTTAAAGCTTTGCGAATAGCCTTTTTTACCATCATCACATATTATATAACTATTAATGTATCGAAATTTCGCTATCAATTACCCACGTATCACCGCTTCATACGTCCACGTATCTATGCTCTAATGCAGTCACCTTTGCGCAAGTCTCCGTCGTGCATCGTAGCGTTCGTTGTTGAATATGTGAGCCGTATCATCCCATTTATTAACTTTGGACTTCTTCTTCTGTCCCTCTCCCTCCATAATCATAGTGGTAACACAGATCCGGGGTCACAAAGTAGGCTCCTCTCCCTCCCTCCCCACTACGGCTCGCGCCTTGATTTTTATCGCGCAGAGGGTTCAGCAATCCCAACGCTCGTCGTCTTCATCGAATGTTGCTACTCACGCTCTTCTCGCGCTTTCTGTTACTACGTATATAGTCAACATATTTTTTTGCGAGAAAAAGTCTTTGACATTGTTGTTATGAATACATATTATACGTGGTACCTCGTTCTTCATCACTGATGGCTGTACTGCTACTATTATTGTGGCTGTATGCTATTATTAGCATATTTTCAATATTTAATAGCAGCTGAATCTTATTTATTCATTGGACTGGTAAAAGTGTAGACTACGTACAATGTCCCATATTTACGTAGTATTACATACCTCGAAGTATATATGCCAATTGCACTATTATTAAATTGCGATCAGCATTGTTGTTGTATTTCGACGTAAAGTGGGTGCTTGGTTTGTTGGTTGTTCTCATCAGTTATTTAGCCCTCAGACAGTGTATGTATGTCAGATACTGCGCCAGGTAGCAGGCCAAGGGTGCGCTACTACTGTAAATACTACCAGGTACGGTATTATTGCGCCGCTGTGTATTCTTTCTTCAAGCAGTAGTACGTACTTCATATAGGTATAAAAAAAAAGTTATCGACACCACACCCCCCCCCCCCTATATTGGAGGGAAGAACCCGGACCGTTGTGATCCCAGAAAACAAGTAAGTCAATTTTTTTTAATTACCCTCCCCCCCCCCCCCCCCCACCCCACGAGGGTCTATGGTCATATGACTACGACCGTGCACAACATGAGTACACCTCCCCCCCACCAGCGAAAAAAAAAAGGGGGGGTCTCTAAAACCAAGTTAAACAAAGGGAACAAAAAACGAAAAAAAAAGGTTTTTGCTCATTTCGTCCTGTGATCACAGCGATCCGGTTTGTTTTTCATTCTGACCTTCCTAGATGTGTGGTGTCGTTTTCTTTTTTTTTGTGCGCCCTTGTACGAGATAGTTATTGTTGAGTCGTTGTGGACTCCGGGCAGTGTTGGCTTCGTGGGCAGTATTGGCTTTGTGTTCAATCTGCGTTGAGTATCGTGGGCTTTGTTTTCTTCTTTGCTTTTTCTTCAAAACAGAGTGCCTGACGTGCGTTGACTTCGTATGATAGGGCGTGTATTCTTAGAGGCATGTGGTTCTTTCAAGGGGTTTTATAGCGGAGGTATATACTGGTGTGCGAAGTTTTATGGCGATATGTTGCGGAGAGGGGCCATGAGTTCAAGTAAGTTTGTTCGCGGTTTTTGTGTTTTTCAACCGCACCGAGAAACTATCGTCTCAGTGCCAAGCGTCCACATGCTCCTTTCTCGTTTGGCGTCATCAGATTCCAGCCATTGTTGTCGCTACTTATATATCATGGATGTCAAGGTCTTGGGTTCGATTCGTTGATCGGGCGGCGTCAGCCGCAAACCCCTTGTACGTATACGTATTTTATGTACATACAGGCCGCCAGATAAAAAATGACAACAATTTCGTAGTCAAAGCAGTTCGGACTATTACGAGTAATATTTCCTATTAAATATTGATATAAATGGTAAATGCCGTACCGTCAGGTTCCTTGGAGTTCTCTGTATACTGTTTTGTTTTTGTTGTCCATCCCATCAATTATCTTTGCACCTCCGTCTTTCTCCCTCTCCACGTCGTAGTCGTAACTCAAATCCGGGGTCACAAAGTAGGCTCCTCTCCCTCCTCCCCCACCACACGGTTCTTGCCTTGCATTTTTATCGCGAGAAGATTTCAGGACTTTCTTACCACGTCAACTTGCGTCGGATTCCTGCATACCATCAAAACAGCTTGTTCCAGACGTATACGTAGATACGTAGATATTTCCTTGGGCCACGGGCAAAAGAGGATTAATATCGTAGGGTCAGTTTTGTGTTACATATTGATACTCGTGGTTTAGTGAGAGGTCGTCATGTCCCTTTTACACCGTATTATTTCGAGCGACAGAGGGCTCCACAGAAAGCTCCCCTTTACTGTTCGGAGCAGAGACGTTACTATGGCCGAGGGCGGCAAAAAAGAGGGGGGTGTGGTATCGGGGGGTTGGCGAGGCGGCGGACCATTTCATGGCGAGGTGGCACAGGGCCGAAGCGGAGAGGAGCTGGCTACGGCATACAGCTGAGGACGCCAAGAGAGGCGACCAGGAGAGGGGGGGGGGGGCAGGGGCGGCCGTACTGATACAGCTGTCGACGAATGCAGAAACGAAATGATAGATCGTGTGGCCAGATATCGGCTCGACTAGTCCTTGAATTCTATTATTTGTTTCCGTTGATGTGTTCACTGGGGGGGGCGCGGCAGAGGTAGTATCGACTCTTGACACCGTTTTGTTTTTAGAGTGGGAATGAGATGGCAGAAGGTGTGACATGGTCCCCGTATCAGTTTTTATAGCAGAGACGGGAACTTGTTGTTACCATCGCCTTGAGCTTGCCTTGAGAACTATTTTTCTCTTTTCCTCTCTCGTGTCTTCTTTCTTGCTTTTTTTGCCTTGTTTCTCCCTTTGTTTCCACCCTATGCCGGTGTCTCTCTCTTTTTCGTGTTGCCTCGCTCGTGCAGCAGTTATCTGTTCCTCTTGGGCACGTGTGCTTTTCGTCTAGGGGCGCTTCTGGCGCTTCTGGCGCTTCTGTCTCCCTGCGTCATTTGTATTCTGTTTCATTTCAGAACTTGTTTTATTTTGTCTTTTTTGTTCTTATTTTTTGGTTCGGCTCGTGTCGCTGTGTTCTCGTACCCGATACGTTACGCATCTCACTTGCTTTACCCATTAATTTGCGTTTATTTTGTTTTGGTTTTTCTCTGTTTCACAGTCTGTGACCACAGAATTTGTATCTCTCTAGGATTGGGAATCAGGACAGGCACTGGGTGTACTGATGTGGTTGAGTAGAAAGAACGGGTTTAATGTGAAGACAACAACAACAACAACAACAACAACAACTGCAAACCATCAAAACAGCTTGTTCCAGACGTATGCGTAGATATTTCCTTGGACCACGAGCAAAAGAGGATTAATATCGTAGGGCCAGTTTTGTGTTACATATTGATACTCGTGGTTTAGTGAGAGGTCGTCATGTCCCTTTTACACCGTATTATTTAAGATCTCCAACAACAGGAGAATACGCGGAAATCTCTTTCGACTTTTTTT
The DNA here is from genome assembly GCA_008828725.1 of Saccharina japonica. Lineage (NCBI taxonomy): Eukaryota > Phaeophyceae > Laminariales > Laminariaceae > Saccharina > Saccharina japonica. The sequence goes on from MEHQ01004257.1 coordinate 38,557, forward strand.
CACGTTTTCTTTTTTTTCCATTCCATTTATTTTGTCGCTCTTTCTCTCTCTTTCCAAGGGTATGCGCGGATCTGAATCCCAGATACCCCACTAACCCCCCCCCCCTATATAAGCGGGGTCTCTAAAATCAAGTGAACAAAAAGGAACAAAAAACGAAAAAAAAATGGTTTTCGCTCATTTCGTCCTGTGATCACAGCGATCCGGTTTGTTTCTCCTTGTGACCTTCCTACGAGTGTGGTGTCGTTTTCTCTTCTTTTTTTACGCCCTACTTTCCTATAAAAAAATATGAATAGTCGTAACTGAGATCTTGGGTCACAAATAAGGCTCCGGTCCCTCCTCCTCCTCACTACGGTTCGTGGTTCGTGGCTTGCATTTTTACCGCGAGACTGGAGTATTTTCTTACCTCGTCGACTCGCATCGAATTGTGCCTACACACGCTACTATTAATAGGCGCTCTCAGCAGTTGATTCCGTTTTTAATTTATGTTTGCAAATAAACTCGAACTTCCGACCACCGTAAGGTTCGAACCCAGTAAATCAACTCTTAAAAGCACTCGAGTGTACCAAAATATTTATATTAAAAAAAAGTTGATACATTATCAGGGAAACTACGTAGTGTCCGCGGAAATAAACAAAAGATGACATCTACTCGTAATACATCGGGGCGTTGTTTTTCCGGCGGCGACAGATTCGAGAAAATGGACAAGTCGGTGTCAGTCCGGTTTATTCGTAATGTCTGAAGATATATGAATATGTATAATACATATAATATGTCCACGAAAGAAATCGAGCGTCAAAGATAGAAGAAATATGTGGGTAAGTTTTCTCGTCTACTATTAATACTACTTCATGTACTTTCTTTCGAATGATTTAGCTTATCTTGCTCGGCTCATCACGAAAAGTTCAGTCCGCGCCTTATATTCCTCCTATTATATATATTATGTTTATATATGATATGTACTCTGTTTGCTCCACTCATTATCGCTTGTTGAAATACGGCAAAAAATGGCGGTATACATGGGAACGATGCAGCTCAAATATGATCGTACCGGGTAGCATAAGGGGGTGCGACATTGGTCATCGAGTTCCATTTGGTCTTACTTATTGCGGTCCGCCGTCTATGCGATCACGGCAAGCTCTGCTGTGCTGAGTATTCACCTTTCAAACCTCGACAACGACACGAGAAAAAGTGGGACCAGACAAGAACCACTGAATGCGCCCTTAACTTCGCTTTGATCGGTACTTGGAGCTGTTGTTCTGGTCTTATTTACGACAAACGTTTCTCGCAATGTGTACAAGTCCACGGTGGTGTTGATAATATTAGCTAAACTAAACGTATTAATAGTACACGCTGATGTTGTTATCGTATACACCATATAAACACAGGTGATGCGGATAAGATCGCACTCCAACAGCAGTTAGTACTACGACATCGATGCCTGCATTGGCTACGTAACATGTATACAGTCAGTGTATCAAACGACCCTCTATTTATCAAGCAGCGCCTACATGATGCCGATGAAACTAGGCTGTACTTGGTATTAACAAGTAGCGACTATATACGAGTACGAGTAAATAAAGCCGAATGACATCCCTAATATAGCGTTGCTTCTTCCGCACTTGGTAGGCCTTTGTGATTCACCGTGCTCGTGTTTTTTTTTCCTTTCCCCCAATCTCATTTAATAATATAGTAGTGTATTTGTCCTTTTCTCTCTCTCCTTCCGAGTCGTAAATTAGACCCGGGTTAACAAAGTAAGCTCTTCTTTCTCCACCCTCACTACAGCTCGTGCCTTGCATGTTTTTTCGCGATAATAAGACTCCAGCCTTTTCTTCCCTCGTCGACGCGCATTGAATTGCGCCGCGCTGCTACTATTAATAGTGCACTCTCAGCAGTTGATTTCGTTTTCGTTTTTATTTTATTTTTTCCAAATTTATTCACAAGTTCGACCCTCGCGAGACTCGAACCACAGGAACAATGGCATTCAAGGGTACAACTATTAATAGACCACGTTTGAGTCAAGGTCGTGGGTTCGAGCCCTCCCAAGTGAATGCTCGTACATATATATCATACTACGTATAGGTGGAACGTTTCTCCCAAAAATATATCTTGACTACGACGTAGCGGAAAGCGCGAGAGCGTGAGTTAGCAAAAAAGGATGGGCATCGACGAGCGTTGGGATGCTGAACCCTCTGCGGGATAAAACTCAAGGCAAGAACAGTAGTGGGGAGGAAGGGGCAGGGGAGGGGGAGGCAGAGCCTGCTTTGTAGACCCGGATATGGGTTACGACTATGGAGGGAGTATGGCAGAAGTGCGAAGATAATAAATGGGATGAAAAAAAAAAAAAAAGTGGCGATCGACTTCGTGAAATAAACTTGCCGGCCGCGCTCCTGTTTTTTGTTTTTACGCATCATTCATTCGGCAGTAGGAAGGAAGGAAGGAAGGCGGCTTTGTAAGGGGTGGAGAAGTGGAGAAGTGGAGCATGACCAGAACTGTTAAAGTAGCAGGGCTCTAGCCAACCTTATGGTTGAAAGTGAGCAACGTCACGAATTAATATATCTGCTCAGCCGCAGTCGTCAGGTTTGTCTAAAAATAAAAATAAAATTCGCTTGGAAGGGTTACGAGTGTGTGGGTATTACCTCCTGAGCTATAGGGGTAAAAAATCGATCGATTACCCAGCCCAGGGTAATCCTTATAACACTCTCCCCCCCTCTGAACGGCGGGATATTTGGGACGTCGGTACCGTATACGGCCGTACGTTGACCTACCCGCTTCGTTTCAATACCTGGGGAACCAGGGAGACGTGTTATTTGGGGACGCACGCGCAAGCGTTTCTGAAAAAAGAAATGTTCGAAGTGAGATTCGAACCCGTATCCTCGACGACGTCAAATGTGAGGGTATTACCTGCTGAGCTATAGGGGTAAAAGATCGATCGATTACCCAGCCCAGGGTAATCCTTATAACATTAGGGTCAAGGTTCGGCCACTCTGCTGTACGAGTAGAGCCTCGAAATATATTTATTTGCGATTTGCCGTGAGTTATTACCGTGGGAGAATGCCTTACAGGGGTGGTGGCTTGTTCTCTGAACTCCTCACATGAGGTGCTCAATATCATACCATGCACACGAAACACGGCTTTGAAGAAGTTGGTTCGGGCAACACAATACCAGGTACTCAATACAATTAACATCATCAGTGTGTTTTTGTAGAATCAACAGGCGATACGTGGTTGCTCATCACGTAGAAAGTAGAGATAGCTGAGTGGGTCGAAACATATCAAGCCGAAACGTGCAACCTCCACTACTTTTACGGTGTCCCACAATAATCAACCTCGGAGGATTAACTATTACTTAAAATCTTCCCAGAATACTTTGATTTTGTTGGTATATTTGTTTTCCAGTACTATGTTGTGATCTAACACAGGTATCACCGGAACGTCATGGATGTACTCGTATGCTCTGTTGCTATTTGTAAAGTTTGCTTTCCAGTTCATGGTATCGAGAGGCAAGAGCGACAGGAAGACTGTCGTCCTTTGCTGTTCAAAACTCTTCAGAACTCTTGATGGTGTTATGTAATATGTAGGAATATAACAGAAACAACAAAATGGTAACTAACAGGTGGTGTATTATGGCATGGAGCAGCAATACACCGGAACACACCCTGCAAGGCGCAATGAGCAACCACGATACGACGGATACCTACCTAAAGACCAATCGAGAAGAGTTCCGGAGGCGATGGGCAATGATGGCCGCGTGTGTAACCGCATCAAACAATACTTCGTGTCTACAAAGGGACTCACTCGTACAGCTGTGGAGAGGTGCCTCAGGCTTTGCTCCGGTCACTCGCAATAGTAGATGTTCGGCCGACGCTCCTTGTTGTGTCGTTAGCCTCCCACTGGCTAGACGTCGTCTCGATGCCGAGGCGAGACAATCACGGGTATATAGCTCACTATTTCTTGGGGAAACTGCTCGACACTCGCCGTGGAAGACGGAAACGTTGTGGTACTACGTTGTGGCTGTTTTTTCCTCCTGATATTTACTTCGCCATGCAAAGCTAAGACTGTGCAACGGCGGCGTCTAAGGCGAAAAAAACAAAACCGTACCCGTAGCAATAAAAAATCAATATAAGTAAGTACCGTTCGCGTATATACCTATAGTACCGGGTATACGTCATACGCGCAACAGATCATACGAACGTATTCGTACGTAGTGTCCTTGTTAATACATATGAATAGTTCCAAGGGCGTCCATGTCGTGCCTGTCGTATATATATGGGATATGGGCATTACATTGTCTGCTTTGCGTAACGTCCAACTGCATTGCAGCGTAGCATCTCCGTGTTGATGTGATAAAAAAAAAATGGTACGAGTATCTCTGTAGGATGAAGAATCGTGGGTGCGCTGGATGTCGACGGGTATACAGAAAGGCCGGTTTAATGGGAACAACACAAACACACACATTATCGTAAATATTTGCGGAACATAAAATAGCGGCAAAAATAATGTGGCGTAATGGCGATATGAAGTCGGTCGCCCCGATTTGTTTTATTTTTATTTTTTTGCTCTGAGTCATAACTCAGATCCGGGGTGACTATTTAATAAGTAGGCTCTTCTCGTCCCTCTTTCCAGTGGCAGGTTCTCTCTTTCAAGTGCCTTTTTGAGCGAGGCAGGTTCTCAAACTTTGTCTCGCAGGGCGGATTTACGGCGGCTGCCCCACTACAGGTACGTGCCTTGCATTTTTATCGCGAGAAGATTTCAGCACTTTCTTGCCCCGTCGACTTGCGTCGGATTCCGCCTACCCACGCCACGAAGGCGCTCTCAGCAATCGTTCCTTTTTATTTCTTCAAAACAAGTAAACATCTCACCACGGTGGGATTTGAACTCGGGTACCAATGCTAGAAGCCTTCGAAGCTGACTGCTAATACTATTATGACAGACAGTCTACCGGGGCGATCGATTTAGGGTCAGGGTTGTCTATTAATATTTTATTATACCAGGTACGTAATATTTATAGTTCGTATAAGGGTGCACGCGGATCTGAATCCCAGATACCCCACTACCCCCCCCCCCCCTTATATTGGAGGGGAAAATAAATTTAAAAAAAAAATCGTGTGTTTTTCGTTTGTTTGTCCCACACGCCTGCAGACGCTGCTCTATGTACGTGTGCCTAGCGTGTACTACTACTGCTTGGCTTTGGGTGTGTACACAACGGTTTATACAAACATATACTGTACAAGGAATGTGTTGATACCTCGGGAGGGTGGGAGTTGGGGAATCACCACCACACTCGCCACACCAGCCACTCGTAACAAGATTAAAAAACAGAAACGCTGGGTGGTGTTGTATTGTCTAGAAGGCCTTGCCTACCCTTGGGAATGCGGAGACGACTCACCAACATCCCCCGCTATTGGTTAATATAGATTTTAGTATGGAGTTGATTTATATAGGAAATAATATGGTACTGCGGTTTATGGATGGTCTGATTTCGTTTATAACCCAAATCAGAAACGCTGGGTGGTGTTGTATTGTCTAAAAGGACTTGCCTGCCCTTGGGAATGCGGGGACGATTCACTAACATCCCCCGGTATTGATTAATATAGGTTTTAGTATGGAGTTGATTTATATAGGAAATAGTATGGTACTGCGGTTTATGGATGGTCTGATTTCGTTTATAGCCCAAAGCAGAAACGCTGGGTGGTGTTCAAAGCAGAAACGCTGGGTGGTGTGGTATTGTCTAAAAGGCCTTGCCTGCCCTTGGGAATGCGGGGACGATTCACCAACATCCCCCGGTATTGACTAATATAGGTTTTAGTATGGAGTTGATTTATATAGGAAATAATATAGTACTGCGTTTTATGGATGGTCTGATTTCGTTTATAACCCAAAGCAGAAACGCTGGGTGGTGTTGTATTGTCTAGAAGGCCTTGCCTTCCCTTGGGAATGCGGGAACGCGTCACCAACATCCCCTGGTATTGGATTGTATAGGTTTCAGTATTAAGGTGGTTTATATAGGAAATAGTATAGTAATTCGGTTTATGGATGGTCTGATTTCCTTTATAACCCTAAGCAGAAACGCTGGGTGGTGTTGTATTGTCTAGAAGGCCTTGCCTACCGTTGGGAATGCGGGGATGATTCACCAACATCCCCTGGTATGGATGGATATAGGCTTTAGTATGGAGTTGGTTTATATAGGAAATAGTATGGTAATTCGGTTTATGGACGGTCTGATTTCGTTTATATAGGATATAGTATGGTATGTACCCCCCTATACGCCGGAGGGTGCCCAAAGAAAGAAATTGACACCCCCCCCCTATATTTGGTTTCCCAAAAATAAAATTTGGAGTGTGGTGTCAGATTCTGTTTTTTTCGTGCACCCTTGGTTCGTAACATATATATTATGTACAAACAAAAAGTAGTAATATCTCACGTAGGCCGGAATTTTCAGTTAATATTCAAAATCATATAACAAGCGGAATCACCTGTATGAGAGCGCCTATTAATACTTACTTGGGTAGGCACAGCAGTGGTTCGATGCGAGTCGACGAAGGAAAAAAGGACTGAAGTCTTCCCGCGATAAAAATGTACCTGGTGTAACACGAACCGTCGTAGTGGGGGATGAGGAAGCGTAGTTTATAGTTTACTCTGCGACCTCGGAATACGTACTACGACTTCGGAGAGAGAAAATTAGGGCGACGGGCGACGATATTGAAAGGGACGGACAAATAAAAAACAAAGTCGTGTCAACAAAATCTGCAGTAAAATAATAGCGTTTCTTTCGTTTTATTTATTTTGCTCATCTCTCTTTTCTCTCTTTGACGCATCTGGACTGCTAGCAGAGAGGTCGTGCGCGTATGTCATTGCATTGTCTGCTCTGCTCTTTCACGAAACTATAACAGATAACTGAGCTCCTACGAGCTCGTTCCACGAAAAGGCGTAAACTTCCACCTTCGGGAAATAACAAAAAAATAATACGTAATAATACGTACGAGTACGTACACTGACTGTTTTTTGCAACACTAAATATATCTACACGACCGCATGCACAAATGGAACACATCGGTGAAGCGAATTTTGTAGTGCGAGTTGTAGTTCGCGAGATATGGACATTGTCGTACTACAGCAGTACGCGACATCACTTAAGAATTTCCTATTTTAACTCAGCCTCGCGTCTTATTTCCTCTGCGATTTCAGCAGAAATGAAGCAATGAACCAATTTATTAGTGGGGAAGAGGTGCAGAACGCCAAATTCTTAAAAATCAATTCTTATTTCGCAAAGAAAGGCATTCAATGCGACTTTTTTTTTCTTGAGCGGTTGTCAAAAATGTGTTCTTTCACGTGGCATCCATCACTCATTGTGTTAGTATCGCAATCGAATGAGTATCATTCGAGTTGCTAGTCTCCAGTCTTGAAAAAGTGCAAGACTTTGTCCAGCGTTTTTCCCGCGGGCTCAGGGGTTGTTCCTCGTTGTGTTCAATGTTGCGCAGATGCTCCGAGTACCCTTGGAGTAAAGTAAGGAGTATTATTGGAGATACAATAATTCCGGTACTTCGTGTACTCGGAGTATTTCGGGGTTTGATACTCCGGGATACTTCTCGTACTCGGAGTAATTCGGGTATGAACACTCTGGATACTTCTTGTACTCGGAGTATTTCGGGGTCCGATACTGCCGGTAGCCCTTGTATTACTCCGAGTATTTGGGGCTTCAGTACTGCTTATACTCCAAGTACTCCGAGTATTCAGGCCGCCACTACTCTAACTCGGAGTACGAAATGTACTCAATACTCGGAGTATACTCGGAGTGTAAAGTACGTTAGGAGCATATTTGCATCATTATAAAGACTCGGCCGTCATTCCTCCCAGGTTCTGGGAGCATGTGACTGGCGTTTATAGCATTTCAAAATCCACAGATGCTCCCATTACCTCGGAGTATAATTAGAGTATTCTCGAGAAAAAATACTTCAGGTACTTTTGTGTACTCGCAGTATTTCGGTGTCCAATACTCTCGATACTCGGAGTACTCGGAGTAATTTAGATGTTTTTACTCCGAGTGCTGCTTGTACTCGAGTATAAGGAGTACTGATCATACTCCCAGTACTCGGAGTATTTGGGCCTTCAGTACTGCTCATACTCTAAGTACTCCAATTATTTAGGGCACCAGTACTCTAATACTCTCAGTACTCGGAGTACGAAAAATACTCGATACTCCGAGTATAGTCGGAGTATCGAGTATACTCGGAGCATCTATCTGTGCAATATTGTTCACAGAGTTGTTGTGTTTTGGTCGATTCCAAAGTTCTACGAGCATATCTATAACTATACACCTGCGACGGAAGCAATAACCGATCGACCGCGCCATCGATGGCCGGCTGTCGCTGTCTCGGCTGTGCGTACAAAAACTTTGCCGATGCCGCTGCTGTACGCCCAGAACGGGCTTTGAGGGTCGAGCGGACAAGGGGGTACCCGCGGTGTGTGGTGGTCACTTTTTCCGGTCACTGCTGTTTCACTTGATATTCTGGGGTCATTTTTTCACTTGATACTCTGTCACGTGTTTAAAATAGATAATCTCCGTCACTTTTGGGATTTAGAAATGAACACTCCAGTCTCGACGATTGGAGAACAATAGTTCACAAGATATTCATTAGAAACACGATGGATGATGCTCTTCAGGACTGCAGGCATCAAATATTGTATTCGCCACCTTCAACGATGGCACTTGTATCTTCCGCTCCAAGGGCCTGTAGGTACTCTATTAATAGCAAGAAACAGTACTCTTGCGCTCCAAGGGCCTGTAGGTACTCTAGCAACAAGCAGTGCATCATCCACCACCGCACTGCTACTACAGGTACTATCCGCACCGAAAAAAATAAAAAATAAAACAAAGTGCTGCAATATTTGTATTTGCATGTTTGCAGAGGGGAAAGCATTTTGTTTGGCGGAAAATAAAAGGATATTGTTTGGCCAAAACAAACAAATATATATATCACACCCTGGACAATTATCAATTGCCTAATTGTCTATTAATAGTTTCCTATTACAATTGACTGGCAATTGTGGTCGCCAATTCCAATTAATTAAATGGAACGCATCGAGCTCTATGGTACAGACAATTCCTATTAACAGACACCCACTAGGCCCTATCGTCCACCCAATTTATGCTAATATACACCCATCTACATTATTGGTTGAAGTAATTGCTATTAACAGTTACCAACAAAATCCCATTGCTGAACCCATAGTCTATTGAAATATAATATCCCATTCTATTGTAACGCTAATGGACAATTGCAGATTTTTTTCGGTGCCAAAGGTGCTGGCAATTCCATTTAATTGATATTCTCCTAAATAAATTGTGCTGACAATTCTATTTAATTGACATTCTCCCAATTAAATTGTGCTGGCAATTCCATTTAATTGACATCCTCCCAAATAAATTGTGCTGGCAATTCCATTTAATTGGCGTAAATGGAATTGCAATTGTGCTGGCAATTCCATTTAATTGACATCCTTCTAACTTAATTGCGCGGGCAATTCCATTTAATACGTAGGCATCTTTCTAAATAATTGTCCTTGCAATTTCATTTATTATTCATTTGGCAGGCTTCGAAATAAATTGTCCAGACAATCAGGAAATTTCCATTTTATAGACAATATTAATATTATGTTACCGGTCAATTGATTCCGGACGCTGCAATCGGAATATGACACAACAATGTATGATATGTATGCATGAGGAAGCTATTTCTTGAAGTTGCAAAGGCAAACGATTCGTGAGGCTGTCTAGCGGTTGGAATTGCCGGAGCGATTGATTCATGAAGCAGTCTATTAATTGGAATCGACCAGACAACATAGTTCGGAGGATGCCCATTAGATTAAGTATATCGGACAAAATGTTTGGCGGCCGATTAGTCACTAGGATTTTTTTTTCATTCCCTTTCTGCTTAAGCCTTGGACAATAGGCATCGCAATAGACTATTACGCCTACAATAGACCCACCGAAAATTCTATTAAATGGAATTAGGCGGGCAATTGATTGTTACCATATTGCCGCAATTGGAATTGCAAAGACAACAACATATAGTAGTCCACCTACTAATTGGAATTGCTTAGGCAATTGCTTTAGAGCTCTGTTAATTAACTGGAATTGTCTCCTGCAAAATTTTCGCTCCGGAGACTCCAATACTCTATTACTTCTTCAATAGGATATGGGACCTACCCACAATGGACCATTGCTTTTACAATAGATCTTCCGAAAGTTCATTTAAATGGAATTGGTCGAGATACTGCTTTCGTGGTTCATCTATTAATAGGAATGGATGGGCCAATAGATTTGTGTCCTGGCCTTCCAATAGATATTGTTCCAGCAATTATTTTCTGGTCTTGTCTCACAATTGGAATGGTTCAATCAAACCGTTTCTGCTCTCACCTTCCAATTGGAATTGTTTCAATAATTTCGTTCTGTTTCTTTCTATTAATAGGAATGGTCGAATCAATAGGCTTCTGCCCTGACCTTCCAATTGAAATTGTTTCAACAATTAGTTTCAGGTCTTGCCTATCAATAGGAGGGGTTTGGTCAATAGGTTTCTGTGCTGACTTTCCAAATTAAATTGTTGATTTTGTTTCTGACCGCGACAATTCCAATTAATAGACCGTACTTGAAATAATTGGGTTGGACAGTTCCAATTGGTAGATAACACTCGAAAGAAATGGCTATACAACTCCGACTGATATATTTCACTCGAAATAATTTGACTGGGCAATTCCAATTAATAGAAATCACTCGAAATAATTTAGTTGGACAATTGCTTTCAATAGATAGCATTTGAAATCAAGTGTCTCAGCAATTCCAATTAATAGCCAGCACCCGAAATAAATTGTAAGCACAATTCCAATTAGTAGGCAGCACCCGAAATCAGTTGCCCGGACAATTGCAATTAGTATCCTTCAATCGAAATCATTTGGTTGGGCAAATCCAATTAATAGACAGCATCCGAAATCAGTTGTAGCCACAATAGACTATTGTAATAGGAAAGGTCCAAATAATTGTGCAGGCAATTCCAATTAATTGACAGCACCTAAAATCAATTGTCTGGACAATTCCAATTGGTAGGCAGCATTCAAAACTAATTACCCGGACAATTCAAATGAATATACTTCAATCAAAATCATTTGGTTGGGCAATTCCAATTAATAGACTACACCCAAAAATAATTATAGACACAATAGACTATTGAAATAGGAATTGTCCAGGGTGTGATATATATACATATAATAAAGGGCTTTAGCCAAAATCATGTACACCTTGTCACTTACCTACGTACGGCGAGATGTACCTACGGGCTATGATGCTTGTTTGTGTAAAAACCATCGCTTCTCCCTCGCATGGAAGCGATACGAACAGCAACAACAGCAAAAACGGCGGCAGCGATGGTGATTCGACGTCGCAGTAGTAGCAGCAGAATCAGCATCAACAGCCGTGGCGGCAGCAGCAGCGATGGCGATTCAACGTCCGCGGCGAAAATCCGGCGGCGCACTTGGATGCGATATCACGCTCGCGGTGGTGCGACGGCCGTTCGTTGGCTTTGCGTCGTTTGACACTTGACACAAACAGGCCAAACCAATAATCTGCATACTAGAACCACAGCAGTTTCGGAAATACCAAGCCATAATAGACGCTCCACTACGCGTAACAGTACAGGACACCTAATAAGAAACAGGCTAACAAGAAAGCCAGGCTGAGATTTGGAGGAAAATAAGAAATTTGGGAGTCGCTATCTTGAAATTTGTGCAGAAAGCAACCTCTCTCAAATAAGAAATCCAGCCTGGATCAGATTTCCTGTTTCTTATTAGATGTTCTATTATGTAGTCTTATATATTTCTCATGCACATGTATTTCACATGTCTGGAGCCTCAAAACTAGAAAAAATCATCTCTAGAAATCACGGCTCAAACATTTCCCATACTACCGTAAGTAGGGGGTCTTCAGTCTTGCTCTGTTCTTACGGCGTTTGCATTATTTTTTTTATCAATTTTATATTGTTTCATTTCTCCGTCACATCTCCTCCGGGAGACGCACGACACTTTCTGTCTCTCTGTCTTTTGCTATCGCTTTCATTGCGCTTGTTTGTTTGTTTGTTTATCATTAATAGTTGATATTCATTTTTTTTTTTTTTTTCCCCAACCCATTTATTATCTTCGCACTTCCGTCTTTCTCCCTCCCTATTAATAGTCGTAACTCAGATCCGGGGTCACAAAGTAGGCTCCTCTCCCTCCTCCCCCACTACGGTTCTTGCCTTGATTTTTATCGCGCAGAGGGTTCAGCCTTCCCAACGCTCGTCGATTTTCATCGAATTTTGCTAACTCACGCTCTCGCGCTTTCAGCTAGTCAAGATTTTATGCGAGAAAAAGTCCCTACGAGCATGCACTCGGGGGGGCTCGAACTCGTGACCTTGACGCTAACAAGCTTCGTGGTTACCTGCTAGCCCACCGGGGCGACCGGCTTGACGCAGCTGGGTTCCTAGCAGGGTATATAGGCCGTGCCTGTCGTATATGGCATCGCACTGTCTGCTCTGCTTGCTGCACTACTGCTGCATTTTCATGCAGCGAAGATACTCTCTTCGCGTTAGTTATTGGACCTATACCCGGCGTCCCCGGTGGAATGACACGTGAATATCGTCCCCGTTTGAGTCAAGGTCGCGGGATCGAGCCCCCCCGAGTCCGTGCTCTTAGGGACTTTTTCTCGCAAAAAATACTTGACTCGTATTAATATTATGATGGCGGAAAGCGCGAGCGCGTTAGTTTGCAAAAATCGATGAACATCTAGGAGCATTGGGAATGCTGAACACTGCGCGATAAAAATCAAGGCAAGAACCTTAGTCGGGAGGAGGGAGAAGAGCCTGCTTTGTGACCCCAGATCTGAATTACGACTGAGAAGTAGAGAGAAAAGGAGGGTTGTTGTCTTCACATTAAACCCGTTCTTTCTACTCAACCACATCAGTACACCCAGTGCCTGTCCTGATTCCCAATCCTAGAGAGATACAAATTCTGTGGTCACAGACTGTGAAACAGAGAAAAACCAAAACAAAATAAACGCAAATTAATGGGTAAAGCAAGTGAGATGCGCAACGTATCGGGTACGAGAACACAGCGACACGAGGCGAACCAAAAAATAAGAACAAAAAAGACAAAATAAAACAAGTTCTGAAATGAAACAGAATACAAATGACGCAGGGAGACAGAAGCGCCAGAAGCGCCCCTAGACGAAAAGCACACGTGCCCAAGAGGAACAGATAACTGCTGCACGAGCGAGGCAACACGAAAAAAGAGAGAGACACCGGCATAGGGTGGAAACAAAGGGAGAAACAAGGCAAAAAAAGCAAGAAAGAAGACACGAGAGAGGAAAAGAGAAAAATAGTTCTCAAGGCAAGCTCAAGGCGATGGTAACAACAAGTTCCCGTCTCTGCTATAAAAACTGATACGGGGACCATGTCACACCTTCTGCCATCTCATTCCCACTCTAAAAACAAAAACGGTGTCAAGAGTCGATACTACCTCTGCCGCGCCCCCCCCAGTGAACAATCAACAGGAAACAAATAATAGAATTCAAGGACTAGTCGAGCCGATATCTGGCCACACGATCTATCATTTCGTTTCTGCATTCGTCGACAGCTGTATCAGTACGGCCGCCCCTGCCCCCCCCCCCCTCTCCTGGTCGCCTCTCTTGGCGTCCTCAGCTGTATGCCGTAGCCAGCTCCTCTCCGCTTCGGCCCTGTGCCACCTCGCCATGAAATGGTCCGCCGCCTCGCCGACCCCCCGATACCACACCCCCCTCTTCTTAGCCGCCCTCGGCCATAGTACCGTCTCTGCTCCGAACAGTAAAGGGGAGCTTTCTGTGGAGCCCTCTGTCGCTCGAAAAACCCTGAGGTCATCTGCTAGACATTGTGCCCAGTTCTTTTCTGGTCGGCCAGGCCCCGGGTTCGTCCCACCGGCGATCGTCCCAAACATCACCCGCCTGGTCAGCCGCTCATTGGTCGTGCGCTGTTTTTTTTTTTTTTTGTCCATCCCATTTATTATCTTCGCCCTTCCTTTCTCTCTCCTCCCTAGTCGTAACTCAGATCCGGGGTCACAAAGTAGGCTCCTCTCCCTCCTCCCCCACTACGGTTCTTGCCTTGCATTTTTATCGCGAGAAGACTTCAGCCTTTCCTTCCCTCGTCGACTCGCATCGAATTGTGCCTACCCACGCTACTATTAATTGGCGCTCTCAGCAGTTGATTCCGTTTTTTATTTATTTTTGCAAATAAACTCAAAAGTCCGACCCACGTGAGATTCGAACTCCAGACATCAACGTTCAGAAGCGTTCGAGGTTACCTCTAGACCATCGGGGCGACCGATAAGATAATAAATGGGATGGAAAAATAAATAAACAATGTGTCCCTATCATAGGATGAAGAATCGGCACAGGCACTGGGTTTGGCGGATGTCGACGGGTAGAAAGCACTGTTTAATTTAAAGAACACAAACAAACACACCGATGCGTATGATACACGTATTATACGTAACATTGTTGGACTTCTGGGATATGACACAACTCTTTAAGAAATAATTCTAAAATTAGGTTACCAGGTATATTATACTGGCTGTATTTTGCGTATTGTACGTATTTTACCAATCATATATATATGATACGCGATAGGAGTCGCACAAAAGGGACGCGGGCGGAGAGGTGCTGGGATATATTATAGGTGGTGTAAGTGACGTTCAGCTCCCTCTGCGTGCACGCTTCCCCGCGTCGTTGTCTGTTGTTTGTTCCATCAACGCAAGCAGTGTTTTGCGCCAGTTGCGCAGGAGCGAGCCGTGCATCGTGAGCCATGGGGAACCGACATCGTCCATGCGACCCGAGACCGAACATAACCTGGACGCGGACGTGTTGCGCTGCTTCTGTTGCGATTGTTGCGGCCACTGCTGGCGCCGTAGTACTCTCTACATTTTCTGGGCAGTTCGAAGGACACTTGCACTTGTTCCGAGGGCAGAACAAGCATCTATTAATGGCCTCTATTTTGATCGATGACAGCGCGGGTGATCTAGGCGCAGTGAACGCTGACGGCGATCTAAGTGGTGCTTCCCGCGCTTTGCCTGGGATGCGAGGGCTGGAGCTGGACCTGGAGATGGCGCAAAGTTCGGGGGACGATACGTTGGTAAGAGACACAACTGCTCTACTTGAAGAACGCCTAAAATATCGCACAACAAATATAAATATGTGCATTATACCCGAGTCGTACATACACTTTGTATATCAAAATGCATACACAGGTGTGATACTGCGGCTGCTGCTGCTGTAGTCTGTCGTACCAGGTATATTTGATATGCTCGTACCTCGTTCGTTATGTACATACATACAAGGAGTTTGCGGCTGACGCCGCCCGATAAATGAATCGAGCCCAAGACCTTAACAGCGATGATATATAAGTAGCGATACTTATGGCTGGTAACTGATAACGCCAAACGAGAAGAGCATGTGGACGCTTGGCATTGAGACGACAATTTCTCGGCGCGGTTGAAAAACACAAAAACCGCATAGAAACGTGGCAAAACTCATGCCCTTCGAGGAGACAACTCGCCAAGAAACGCAATACCCCTCCAATGGATAATATACTGCTGTACCCAAGCCCAAAAATCCACTCCGCAACATATCGCCATAAAACCTCGCACACCAGTGTATGTATATTAAATAACAACAGTACATCGGTCGCCCCGATGGTCTATAATAGTGGTACCCTCGAACGCTTCCACATAATAGCTTGTTTCCGGTGATCGAGTCTCACGTGGGTCGAACGTTTGAGTTTATAAACTTATTTGCAAAAAAATAAATAAAACGGAATCAGCTGCTGAGAGCGCCTACTGACTCTAGTAGCGTGGGTAGGCACAGATCGATTCGAGTCGACGACGGAAGATTCCTCGCGATAAAAATGCAAGACACGAACCGTAGTGGGGGAGAGGAGCCTACTTTGTGCCCCCAGATCTGAGTTACGACTATTAATAGTAAGGAGAGAGAAAAGAAGGGCGATGATAATAAGAGAAAGTGTTCCCGGCGTCCCCGGTGGAATGGCAGGTGAATCTCGTACCTGATAGTAGAGTCAATATCGTGGGTTCGAGCACCCCAGAGTGCATGCTCGTGCTCGTATATACATACGAAGAGACTTTTCTCTCGCAAAAACAATATCTCGAGTAATAGCGGAAAGCGCGAGTTAGCAAAATTCGATGAAAATCGACGAGCGTTGGGAAGGCTGAGTTAACAATATGCGCGATATAAACGAAGGCGTCAGCAAAATTCGATGAAAATCGACGAGCGTTGGGAAGGCTGCGCAAAATAAACGAAGGCCTGGACCGTAGTGTATGGGAGGAGGGGAGAGGAGACTACTTTGTGACCCCGGATCTGAGTCACGACTACAACAGTAGGGAGGGCGAGAGACAGAAAGGCGTAGATATTGAATGGGATGGAAAAAAACAAAAAAAAGTGTATATACGACGTATATACCTACGTGACATACCATACATTAGAGCTATTTGAAACTCAAAATAGGAGCTTATATATGGTTCTTCCCGAAAAAAGGTCATATCGAGTTTCAAACGTCGCCAAAATAGGCGCTTATTTTTGACATAACGACCAGCGTGATATTTGGCTCTTCTCAAAATATGTACTTGGTCACTTTTGTGAGCAAGTACATAAGTTTTACTTGGTGGGAAGTTTCTCAGCAATTTATCCTACAATCGAAGCACCACAGCAGGGCACAAGCATCACAGGACTAAAAGCAAAGCAGCACAGGGCAGCAGCACAACTACCCTCGACTTACGGCCTACGCCCGAGCAAACTGCCCATAGTACGAGCATGGACCCGCTACCAGGAGGCTACCAAAACAGCAGGCGTGCTGCCACCGGCGAGGGTTATCCCGCACAGCCGAGGTCGCCCCAGTTCATCGGTCTACGTCCGAGCGTCAACAGCTACGGTTCTCCTCCCCGCCTTCCCGGATTCAACACCGGGGCCGGTGTGCGCCAGCCGCTGGGCTTGCGCACAGACATGCCGTGCACCAACGCCCAGGTTACGGGTGGTGAGCGTGCGCATGGTGTGTTGGGTCCGGACGGCCCCTGCGCCCCAAGCGCTGCCACCTCGTTCCGTGATGGGCCCGGCCCAGCAGGCCCTCAAGCTTTGCCTTCACTTGCTTTGACTATGCCAGCACCTGCACGTGGTGAAGCCTGGTGTGCACTCTCCGAGCACACAACACAAAAAAGTCCCTCATCACGAACGCGTGCTGCTGAAAGTGGAAAGCCCAAAAGAAGAATAAATCCTGGAAAATTATGTCAGTGTCCTTCGTAAAAGATCCACCGTTTAAAAAAAAAATGGCATATGCTGAGTTTTAGACGTTGCGGGAAATGTGGCTCTATAGTGCCAAATATTCAATGGCCTGACTCTTCCCTTTGGAAAGACATAAGGCATAAGCTCGAGTTTCAAATAGGTCTATTACATGGATAAATTGATAGTGAACGGTATAAAAAAGGCGCGAAGGCTATTCGCAAAGGGACGCGAAGGTAGAAGATGAACGGAATTTGGTAGCGAAATTTCGATTAGCGTATGGCACCGTAGGCGACCGCGATGGATGAACCAGTGAGCAGAACGGCGAACAGCTTACCGCAAACGCGAAAGCTAAAAGTAAAAAAAGCTATATACATACATAAAAACGTAGCCAATGCCGGTTGTCCTTGTTGCGACTCTGTAAGATGCATGAAATAACCACCCAGAGGCAAGAGTCCCACTAACCAAGCCCATAAACGTCCGCAGGATCTTGTGCGTAGCGCGTACAACACATACCTACTCGTATGTACTACTCTTCTGTAGTGCAGAATTGAACTGGGCTCGATTTGACATCGCGGTGTTGCACGTTGCCCTTTATCATCTGAAGGCATCGGCGCGCTTGCCCATTCAGGAGACGTTCTGCTCTCAGCATGGAACCCGTGGAACCCATCATTTTTATTTATTTTTTTGTCCATCCCATTTATTATCTTCGCCCTTCCTTTCTCTCTCCTTCCTGGTCGTAACTCAGATCCGGGGTCACAAAGTAGGCTCTTCTCCCTCCTCCCCCACTACGGTTCTTGCCTTGCATTTTCATCGCAAGAAGTTTTCAGCACTTTCTTCCCTCATCGACTTGCGTCGGATTCCGCCTACCCACGCCACGAAGGCGCTCTCAGCAATTGGTTCCTTTTTATTTTTTCAAATAAAGTAAAAATCTCACCACGGTGGGATTAGAACTTGGGGACCAATGATATTAATAGTAGCCTTTGAAGATGATCATTACTCTACCGGGGCGACCGGTGTTTTTTTTCTATATACACAGAGGTCGCCCCGGTATCATAGACTATTAATTATTAATAGTGGTCAGCTTTGAAGGCTAATATTAATAGCACAGGTACCCGAGTTCAAATCCCACCGTGGTGAGAAATGAGAATATCCCTTTATTCGAAAAAAAAAACAAATAAATGCTGAGAGCGCCTTCGTGGCGTGGGTAGGCGGAATCCGGCGCAAGTCGACGAGGCAAAATTACGGTGAAACCTTCTCGCGATAAAAATGCAATGCACGTATAATACGCACACATACCGTACGAGTAGTGGGTAGGGGGGCGAGGAGCCTAATTGGGACCCCGGATCTGAGTTACAACTATTAATATTAAATTGTTGTTGTTGTTGTTGTTGTTGTTGTTGTTGTTGTTGTTGTCTTTCGTGCCGGTCTCTCTATCCAGTACCAACCTCCATCTGTCCGTACTAATCCAACACTTGACGCGGTCGATTCCCGTGGTCACAGGCTAACTTACCCAAACAATGTATACTGAAAAAAACGTGGAACCCGAAGGGTCCGCAAAGCGATCAATTGAAAATAAATAAAACAAGGGCGAATATAATACCTGGTAGATACTCCCCGAGGAACAGTGCGGCTTTCGCCCAGCACGATCAACAGTCGACATGCTATTCGTCGTGCGTCGACTACAAGAACTCGGACGAGCCAAACAAATCCCGCTGTATATGTGCTTCATTGACCTGCAGAAGGCTTATGACTCCGTCGACCGAGAGTTGTTGTGGGTGGTGCTCGCACGCTTCGGCATACCAGAGAAGATGTTGACCGTTATCCGCCAATTCCACGAAGGCATGCGAGCTCGCGTGCGTACGGATGACGGTGAGCACTCTGAATGGTTCGATGTCACTCAGGGACTGCGGCAAGGATGTGTGCTGTCACCGCTTCTGTTCAATGTCTTCTTCGCTGCTGTGATACACGCCGTACTGATACGCTTCAGTGAGAACCCATACATCTTGAGGGACCTGGTTCACCTCGAGGAGGACCTCGGGGCGGACGGAGTGAGGGAGGATCCACTAGCACGTGTACGGAGAGCAATATGGGGTATGCTGTACGCCGACGATGCAGGCGTTGTGTCTAAATCGGCGGAAGGGCTTGCGAAGATGATGACCGTTATTGTGACCGTTTTCGAAGCAGCTGGTCTCACCGTATCCGAAAAGAAAACGGAGACTATGCTACTGCGGACACCAAACCAGGCACTCCGGACCTCACCGCTCGTCATCGAAGCAGCGGGCCAGAGGTATAAACAGACAACGCAGTTTGTGTACCTTGGCGGTCTTATCGTCGCAAACGCGGACATTATGCCAGAGATCAAACGACGCATCCGACTCGCATGGGCATGCTACAATCGGTTCAAGCGGGAGCTGTACGATATGGAGGATGCCCCGTTCACTCTAAAGGTGCGCATGCTAAAGGCCGAGGTGATGGAGACACTGCTGTACGGGTGTGTGACGTGGACCCTTGGCCAGGAGCACTTCGCTGAGCTCCGAACGGCACACCACAAATTCCTCCTACGGCTCATTGGTTTCCAGCGCCGACAACGCACCGACCATCTCATGTCGTACGCCAAGGCTCTCAAGAAGGCACAATGCGAGAGCGTTGAGACGACCATCCGCAAACGACGCCTCCTCTTTGCGGGGGGCGTACAGCGCACGACCAATGAGCGGCTGACCAGGCGGGTGATGTTTGGGACGATCGCCGGTGGGACGAACCCGGGGCCTGGCCGACCAGAAAAGAACTGGGCACAATGTCTAGCAGATGACCTCAGGGTTTTTCGAGCGACAGAGGGCTCCACAGAAAGCTCCCCTTTACTGTTCGGAGCAGAGACGTTACTATGGCCGAGGGCGGCAAAAAAGAGGGGGGTGTGGTATCGGGGGGTTGGCGAGGCGGCGGACCATTTCATGGCGAGGTGGCACAGGGCCGAAGCGGAGAGGAGCTGGCTACGGCATACAGCTGAGGACGCCAAGAGAGGCGACCAGGAGAGGGGGGGGGGGGCAGGGGCGGCCGTACTGATACAGCTGTCGACGAATGCAGAAACGAAATGATAGATCGTGTGGCCAGATATCGGCTCGACTAGTCCTTGAATTCTATTTTTTGTTTCCGTTGATGTGTTCACTGGGGGGGGCGCGGCAGAGGTAGTATCGACTCTTGACACCGTTTTGTTTTTAGAGTGGGAATGAGATGGCAGAAGGTGTGACATGGTCCCCGTATCAGTTTTTATAGCAGAGACGGGAACTTGTTGTTACCATCGCCTTGAGCTTGCCTTGAGAACTATTTTTCTCTTTTCCTCTCTCGTGTCTTCTTTCTTGCTTTTTTTGCCTTGTTTCTCCCTTTGTTTCCACCCTATGCCGGTGTCTCTCTCTTTTTTCGTGTTGCCTCGCTCGTGCAGCAGTTATCTGTTCCTCTTGGGCACGTGTGCTTTTCGTCTAGGGGCGCTTCTGGCGCTTCTGGCGCTTCTGTCTCCCTGCGTCATTTGTATTCTGTTTCATTTCAGAACTTGTTTTATTTTGTCTTTTTTGTTCTTATTTTTTGGTTCGGCTCGTGTCGCTGTGTTCTCGTACCCGATACGTTACGCATCTCACTTGCTTTACCCATTAATTTGCGTTTATTTTGTTTTGGTTTTTCTCTGTTTCACAGTCTGTGACCACAGAATTTGTATCTCTCTAGGATTGGGAATCAGGACAGGCACTGGGTGTACTGATGTGGTTGAGTAGAAAGAACGGGTTTAATGTGAAGACAACAACAACAACAACAACAACACAACATGCAATGGGAAGAACGAAAGAAAAAAAAAAGAGTCGGTCGCCCCGATGGTCTGACAATACTCGTACATGGCGGTACCCTCGAATACTTATAATAGTTGATTTACTTGGATCGAACCTAACGTGGGTCGGACTTTTGAGTTTATGTGCAAAAATACATAAAAAAACGGAATCAATTACTACTGCTGATGTGCTGAGAGCGCTTATTAAGGGCCATATATTTCCAAAAATTCCAACATTTGTTTTCGCCTTATTTTCTAGATTTCCATTTTTTCCATTTTCTTTTCCATTTATTGGAACGTGAAGCCTTCCAAACATTTTGCCCTCTGAAGAATTTCCAATATTTCCAATATTTCCAAGGTTTCCTTTTTTTGTTTTGGAAAACAATATTGGAAATTATGGCAAAAAGCTGATCGATAAGAACGACCCTAAGAGTAGCGTCCGTGGGCACAACTCGGTGCAAGTCGACGAGGCTGAAGTATTCTCGCGATGAAAATGCAAGGCACGAACCGTAATGGGGGAGGAGGGAGAAGAACCTACTTTGACTTTGTGACCCCAGATCTGAGCTACGACTGCGAAGGAAGGAGAGATAAAAGAAGGGCGAAGAAAATGTATGGGATGAGAGAGAAAAAAAACAGTAGGGGTCCGCCTTTAAGAAATATCCTGGTAAGAAAGGGAGGCCGACATTGTTAAAAAAAAAATGCCGGGGTACAGTTGTAGGAAATTGGGTGTAAGAAGGACAGCTTCAACCGGGCAACGAAATAGGAAACGGCCACAATATAAAGCCGCAGTGACTGCCGTTTAATGTGAAGAACACACACACCGAACTTAAAAAATGAGGTGGCTCCGTAGCGTAGCACATTTTTATAAGAAACACAGCACGTTAAAACCTCCCAGCCGTGTTACGTGTATCGTACAGAAAATATACCATATACCAGGCACATCAGGTGTACACGAAAACAAGAGAAAACGGAGCCACACGCATCACCATGTCGGGATTGAAAACAAGGTATCATAGCGGGTTGTTGTTATGTTGCCGGAAATTAAATATATATATTTGTGTTTTGTTTTACTTGGTTTCACTATACCCCCCTCTCTGGGACTAAAATAAAAACGCATGTTTTTATCTTTTTCGGCTTCGGCCTCTAGACTTTGGAAAAAAAAAATGAAAAAAAAATCGGACGTTGCGTGGTCAAAATAAAACATACGTAGTGTTACTCCTATGATATATAATAAAATATCATATACGAGTATATGATATGTATTATAGGTAACTTGCCCCCCCCAAAATGTGCAGGGCGTTAAAAAAAACAGGTGCTCTCAATTGCCTTGAGGAGGGGGTTAGGGAATCAGGACGAGGGCTGACTCCCGAAGTCCGCAATGCGAAGCTTTCAACTTAGTGGGGGGTGAGTTGGTCCCCGTAGTGTTAGTCTATACTTGCCAGGCTTGATTGAATTTACATTTGCGCTACGTCAATGGTATTTTGGTATTTTGTTTCTCGCCGCAGCTCATGGTGGATACAGTAGTAAAGGCCCTCCAAGAACAATTCGTATTTGTAGTGAGCCTCAGATTACTCATTTTTGCTCAACGCCAGGTCACTTTCTTTTATCACGTTTCTAATCCACCGAATGCATTGAAAGCTTTTTTTCGTATATGAGTATTTCGTATTAATTCCAGATATTCGGAAAGGGTGACCCTTGCCTCGAAGTTTCGGTGGCCGTGTGTGCTGGGAGTGTCACACATGCACACGAGGACCGCAACCTCTACGAGCCACCAGCAACACACTGCAAAAAATATACATGGGTATAATCAATTCGTAGTCCATCGATATATACAAATATTACAAATTACAATTGAAACGATATCGCTCAGAACCCTTCAACAACACGCCGCCAAAACACTTCGAGCCTCTAGGTGGAATTTTCTCCTGTCTCTGTGTGCTCTTCACTCCTGCACGCGACCGGTCGACAGTGATGTGAACCGACAACCGAAAGTCGTTTTTTTCGGTCGGATAATTTCGGTTTTTCCAAACCGAAAACCGACTTTTATTTTTCGGTTTTTCGGTTGCCGATATAAAACGAAACCGAAAAACCGACTCGGTAGTTTTTCAGTCGTTTTTTTTGTTCTTGTCCCGAAAATCAATAACACAGTGATGTGAACCGACAACCGAAAGTCGTTTTTTTCGGTCGGTTTATTTCGGTTTTTCCAAACCGAAAACCGACTTTTATTTTTCGGTTTTTCGGTTGCCGAAAAAAACCGAAACCGAAAAACCGACTCGTCTTTTTCGGTCGTTTTTTTTTCCTGTCCCGAAAATCTATAACGCCTACATATCTACATGGAAACCCCGTTATGAATAGACATTGACACACAGCACATAGCACACAGCCCGCACCAGCAGCGACAACAACAGCCGCACAGGGCACAGGGTACAGCGGTACAGCAGTGCGTCGCGAGACTGCGAAGGATAACCATCTCCGGTTCAGGCGGCAGTGCTGACTCTGACCTTGAGCCGGAGGCAGAGGCGGGTACTTACAGCCCCCTTCAGCAACCTAGCGTTCTTGATGGTGTTCGCTATACGCTGCAAGATGTATCTATCACCTATAATTACATCATACATGGTATCTAGACTACACATCAGCAGTGCCCTCGTATAATATTATCCCAAGGGGTATGCGCGGATCTGAATCCCAGACACCCCACTACCCCCGCTATATTGGAGGGAAGAACCGGACCGTTGTGATCCCAGGAAACAATAAATCAACTTTTTTTTTATTGCCCACCCCCCCCCACCAGCGAAAAAGAAATAAGGGGGGGTCTCTAAAACCAAGTTAAAAAAGGGAACAAAAAACGAAAAAAAAATGGTTTTCGCTCATTTCATCCTGTGATCACAGCGATCCGGGTTGTTCTTCAATCTGACCTTCCTACGAGTGTGGTGTCGTTCTCTCTTTTTTTTTTACGCCCGACCATCCCACTGTTTTTTATTGCACGTATATAGCAACTGCTGTTACATGTACCTGTATGTAGCTATTGTCGGCTGCAGATTATAAATATGGATGTCGGCCTGTACCGTGTGTGGCGCAGCAGACGCAGGTACTGCAGGAAGGCCACTTTACACCACACCACGATCTCATCTCGTCACATTATGCCAACACATGCGCGCCGAACCCATCGAAATGTGGACCAATTGGCTAGTTTAGTCGGGAGACCGACCGAAAAACAGACCGTAAATGTTCGGTTTCGGTTTCGTTTTTTTTCGGTTTAAAATAAAAACAAACGACCGAAACCGACCGACTTTTCGGTGAGAAACCGAAAAACCAACCGAGTCCATTTTCATTTTCGGTTCACATCACTGCCGGTCGATGACAGCGCTCCACGCGTATTACAGTAGTAGGTTTTGGCTATACAGTACTCGTAGTACGTTCGTAGTAGTTTTCCCGTCGTTTATAAACGTAGTACGTAGTCGATATGTAGTAGGTTTACCGCCGCTGTTTTGTGTTGCCGTCACGTATGTAGTTTCTCCGCCGTTTATACAGCAGTACGTAGTAGGTTTTCCGCCGCCGCTTTGTGTACGACACAATTAATAGTTCTACCGCGGGCTATTTTTTGCCGTCACGTACACGTAGTATAGCTTCCATGCCGATACGTATTAATACTATTACTAATACTGCTATAAATACTACTACACAACCCGGTGGTCTAACTGGTAGCCACGAAGCCTGTAGGCCCGGATGTCGAGGGTTCGATTCTCCCCATAACAGCCGATTTTCCTAATTGAGAATTGCCTTTCCGATGAGAATGAAAATATAAAATATTGGTTTTTGAATTGTAAGAGATGTACTTCCCTTACAGTAATTGTTTTTCACTGTAAACTATTGTCAGTTGTGACACCCGTCGATGACAAAAAAAAACGAAATCGGCATCGGCAGTCTCAAGATATCGAGGATCCCAGAAAATCTGTATTTATGGGCGAGGGACCTCGCTTATAAATGCAAATTCCCTTAAATCCTTGATTTTTCGAGCCTGTCAAGGCCGATTTCCGATTTCATATCTTTTTTCGTGGATCGACACCTACCATCAAGGAACACATTTTTTAGATCAAATTTTGGTTGTGAGCGATACACCTGGTACAACTCTTAAAACAACAAATTACTAAAATCAATTTTCATTCTCATCGGAAAGGCAATTCTCAATTAGGAAAATCGGCTGTTCCATGGAGCTTTTTATTCTCAAATGACACCGTCTGTCGAGAGCGCATATTATAGCGTGGGTAAGCAATTCGACGAGAGTTGACGAGGGAAGAAAGTGCTGAAATCTTCTCGCGATAAAAATGCAAGGCAAGAACCGTAGTGGGGGAGGAGGGAGAGGAGCCTACTTTGTGACCCCGGATCTGAGTTACGACTAGGGAGGGAGAAAGACGGAAGTGCGAAGATAATAAACGGGATGGACAAAAAAACAAAGCCGGTCGCCCCGTGGTAGCCACGAGGCCTGTAGGGCCGGATGTCGAGGGTTCGATTCTCCCCATGGAGGTTTTTATTCTCAAATGACACCGACTGTCGAGAGCGCATATTATAGCGTGGGTACTCGTGGGTAAGCAAAATTCGACGAAAGTTGACGAGGGAAGAAAGTGCTGAAATCTTCTCGCGATAAAAACCATGGCAAGAACCGTAGTGGGGGGGGAGGGAGAGGAGCCTACTTTGTGACCCCGGATTTGAGTTATGACTATAATAGAGAGGGAGAAAGACGGTAGTGCGAAGATAATGAATGGGATGAAAAAAAAAAAAAAAAACAGTATTACTACTACTACTACTACTACTACTACTACTACTACTACTACTACTACTACTACTACTACTACTACTACTACTACTACTACTACTACTACTACTACTCCTACTACTACTACTACTACTACTACTACTACTACTACTACTACTACTACTACTACTACTACTACTACTACTACTACTACTACTACTACTCCTACTCCTACTAGCATGCCTCTACTGCAACCCCACTGCGGCGGGCTGCGACCCTGTCTGGTGTTTACCATGAGAGTGGTGAAGGAAATACGTAGTCACATCCTCTATGAATCATTCAACAGCAAGCAGGCACACTGGCAGCCACTACCAAGGTCTTCGTTTGGATTCGTTGATCAACCACTACATACCACTACTCGCACGGCAATATGAATGCTCTTTACCAGCATGCCTCGACCGCCTCCCCACTGCGGCGTGTTGCTACCCTGTCTGGTGTGTGCTACAGTATGAGAATGGTGAAGGAAATACGTAATCACATCCTCTACGTATGAATCATTCGGCAGCAAGTACGTAGGCGTCCTTTTAACGCCCACTGGCAGCCAGTACCAAGGTCTTGGTTTCGATTCATTGATCGGACGGCGTCAGCCGCAAAAACCTTGTATATATACGAGTACGTACGAGTACTTCATTAATGCGGCCATCAACACGATCCGCACCGTCCCGAACAGCTGCATTCCTCCGCGCTGCCGCTGGATGATAATATACAATATACCTACGTACTCGCTATAGTGTACAGTATAGAAGGTGCTAGATATACATAAATATCATACCAGTAGGGTACTGCACTGCTGAACATGTACATTAGTGATACGGTTTACTACACGATTCTTATTGAGCCTCGGACCGTATGTTACTCTTTCTGATATTGATATTTCTTACCTTGGTCGCCAAACCCATGTCTCCTTTTCTTAGGGCTATTTTCTTAGATTTAGCCAAAAAGAGAGCTTTAGTTTCTTGTTGAGCACTTTCCTGTCGCCGGGGCTCCAGCAGGTAGGTTGTAGCTTCAGCCGTATCTGCAACAATATAGCAAATTTCTTGATTGGGGAGGTTGGGAGAGTATCACTCGTCGGTTGGGGTTGGCCTATACCATTATCTATACCATTATAATGGAACATGCCAACGTGAGATGTCGTTCTCGCGGTACATATTATAAATAAGACAGACGACACGCTGAAAGCTGTCCAATTTGTAAAATGCTACTGGTGTATACAATCATTAAAACACAAGTTCGAATCCTACCGTGGTGAGGTTTTGACAGCAGCAAGTTATGGTCCCTTATGTACCGTTTTCACGTATCGCCGGGTCCCTTAAAAAGGGCTACCTATATACCCATATACGTATAATACGTGTACCTGGTATGGACTAGTATGGACGCTCTCGTGTGCGTCGTCACTCCAAAGTCTTCTGCAGCTATTAATAAATTCCTTCCAAGGTTATTAGAGGTACAGCATTACAGGACATCTAATAAAAAAAGGAAACCTCGTCCAGGCTGGATTTCTTTTTCGAGAGGGGTGCTTTATACACTTATTTCATACTAACGACTCACGAATTTCTTAGTTTCCTCCAAATATCAGCCCAGTTTTCTTGTTTACCTGTTTATTATATACCAGGTAGGTGTCCTGTACTGTATGATGCTCACACTTTTTTGTTTGTTTATTTGTTTGTTTGTTTGTTTGTCTGTTTTTTCCATCACATTCACTT
The DNA here is from genome assembly GCA_008828725.1 of Saccharina japonica. NCBI lineage: Eukaryota > Phaeophyceae > Laminariales > Laminariaceae > Saccharina > Saccharina japonica. The sequence goes on from MEHQ01004257.1 coordinate 66,225, forward strand.
TTTTCGCCCTTCTTTTCTAGCTCCTTTCAAGTCGTAACTCAGATCCGGGGTTCCGTATCCGTCCTTTCCCACTACGGGTCTTGCCTTACACATCATTGTCCTCCTTGCCACGTCCAGTGCGACGGGCCCGGTCGATGTCCCTGTTGCTCACTCCTCTTGGTGGTGCCATTACCTCACGTTGAAGCATTCTTGAAACCGAAGTAGCTTCACCCACGAAGCTTATGCTGCGGCCTCGCCAACAGCAGCAGTGTACTTCCCGAGTGGAAGCCTCATACTGAGCGTCGTGCCGGTTCGCTTGATTAACACCCTATTATAGTCGTAATCCTGGCGTGTCCGTCCCTGTGCCCGCCGTGCGATGAAACCCTTCATCCATCCCAACACCCAGCACAGCATGATGTGCCGTTTCACGAGTGCTGCATTCAGGGCCGAAGGAGGTGAGCGGACAAAGGCATAACCCGGTGGGCATTCCTGGGGCAGTGTTGTTTCATCAGCGTCGAGGTCATCATCATCGTCAAGCATAGCCACGTCGTCCGACCCAGAAACTCGTCCAGTGTTGTCACCCTCCGTTACATACTCGCCATCCTCGTCGCTCGACCCTTCGGCATGGTCTTCGTCCGCTGGAGCAAAAAGGGCTGCACATCATCCGGGAGTTCCTTGCCGTCATCGGCGCCCATGAACGTGTACGGCCCCCCGTCCAGGCCTTCGAGGTTGATGAGGTCATCGTCGGTACGGTCTGCTGTCATTGCAAGCCCAGTCTGTTCAAACAGGCGTCTACGTTACAGCTGGTCCGAATCAACGTTTTGGACGGCCTCACCCACGCAGTGCGTCAGCAAGACCCTACGGTCGGAGGCAGACAGCTTGATGGTATTCCACGTTTCCACCTAGTCACCCTTCTCCAACCATGCCTCGAGAGCCTTCCTCACACCCAACGTGACCAGCCGCCCGTATCCCGCATCGACCGGTCCGCACCTCGTCCGTGCACCTTGATGGCAGCAGCCACAGGAGAGTGTTGCATCTCTCCTTGTGGTTTTTGTTGAACTCTTCTGTCGTTTGCCCGTGCAGACTGTCGGCAAACGGATGGATGGCTCCGTTGGCTTCACGCCAAAACCGCCTGTGATGGCGGCCTTAAACATTTTGTCAATCCACCGATAGCAGTAGTCGCACATTCTTGGGCTCTGCCCACTTTCGACGGTGTGGGACTCGCCGAAAGCTGCAGCTTTGGCATGGGTGCAGTTGTCGAGCCACTCGCGTCCGATCGCAATTGTCGAATAAAACGAAGAAGCTCCCCGAGCTCGCTGTTGTACTCCTCTTCGTTGAGGGAGCCGTCACATCGTAGCCTCCGCAGCGATATCAAGGTTGAAAAATGTTTCTGTGGAAACACCGCCTTCTCGCGCGGCGCTCTTTAGCTCATCAAACTGCTGCGTATTCAAGGTTCCCCCTGTCCCTCAATTCAGCCAAAGTGGAGAGCGGTTTGAGTCTCGCCGTGAACACCATTGGCAAAATGTGCGCCGCTAAACCTGTGTCCTGGATCTGCTACAGTACTACAGACTGCTCTACCCCTCTCTTCTCCCTCTCCTCCCTGTGGGGATGTTTAAAAACAGGTACCCAGGACATTTTTTTCGGGTGTCCGCGTCGAACAGAAAAACGTTTTTGTGGGGTAAAAAAAAAAGAAAATATAATAACATGAAACGGCACAAAACAGTTGATATAAAACATGCTTTTAAAAAACAATAATCTACGAGTACGTATATGAAAACAATCAATAGCCGATGGGGGGGTCTGCTCTGCTCCTTCCACCCCCCCGGGTGCATACGCTTCCCTTACGCCTAAGTAAACAGCAAAGGGGGGAGGGGGAAGGGGCTGAACTGCCCCTTTGCCCCCCCCCGCGTGTCAAGACCGTCCCCGAAACACATTAACGGAAACGCGGTTGTCTTATCTACCTGCCGCGCTCCGCGACTGTAACGCCTCCCTTCACGAGGCCGCGATTTCGTTCCCTGCTTTAACTATTTTCACCCCCATCTAGTCCCTCGATCCGGTTTTCTCTCGCACTCTCCAGCCCTCCCTCGTTTATGAATAGCACCTCTGATATGAATGCCGGATCTTCCATGGTTGCTCTAACCTACACCATAAAGGCTTCCGAATACCACCTTCTTTCCTTCTTGTTCACTGCCTCTGGCACTCTCCCCCTATCCTCCCGGAAAGCAACGCGAGCTCTTTTGGAATCAACCTCACCCCCACCCCCCCTCTACCGTTCACTTCCCCCCTATGTCGGCAATATCACTCTTCAACGCTTAGGTTGCCTTCCCCCTGGACCATACCCTCCATCGTCCTTCCCCCCAGGACGTCATTAAAGGGCCTTCCCCTGTTAACCCTTCGCTACCGTACATGCTAAATAACTCCACCAACAAACAACAGACCTACTCCTTGCCCTCTACCGTAACGGCCCCCTGCCTTCCTTGGTCAACCTTTTATCTCCTGAATATCACCTCTACTTTGTCCGCCTCAAGTCTCCTGTCTTCCTCCAACTGCTCATTATTCCTGAAAAACGCCACTTCCCCCCTCCACAAATAATTAAAGCGATGGCACTCCCCTTTTCTCGCCGCGAATAATTCCGTTGGCCGCAGCATAAAAGTATACGACAACGCCAAGCCTATCCACAACACCCTCCTCCCGACCCCCCAGGATGATACACTATCCTGCATTCTCGTCAGTATACACCACGTCAACGGCCGCCACACTCTCCTCTGAGAACCCTTCTGCACATGTGCCCTCCTAATTTCTTGTTTCGCCGATCTGGGCAGGAGGCTACCCAGAGGGAGTGAAATCCCGACGTCAAGCTCGCCGTAAAACATAATCGCTACCAACGTCCCCGCAATTTTCACCTCCTTGTTCCGCTTTTACGCGCAACTGTACGTACCTCATAAACTCCGCCAACTCCGCTACCAGCTCCATCTCCACCTCCCCCAACTGTTTCTGCACCCAGCTCTCTTTGCTGATAAGCGACCTCCAACTCACCCACAACCTCCAATTTTCCTCGTAAGCATTTCTAGTTGAAGTTCCAATTTTTTCCAAAGGCGTAGGCTCGCGCAATATCTCCGAAAATGTCTGCCGCTCCCCTTCCCACTGTTACTGCACCTTCGAGGTGATTTAAGGGGCATTCTGCGTTTCTGCTTTTCGGGCGCTCGCCACTGCTGTAGTTGAAGCTTCTGCTTTACGGCTCCTACCACCCACGGACTATAATACCCCCCCCACCTCCCGGACTCCCTCCTCTGCTGCGGTTGCTGCTTTAACGATCTTCCCTCCCACGGGCTTAGTCTTCCCAACCCCCACTGACCGTTGTGTTGCTACATAGCGTGAACCTGCTGCTGTTGCCGTGAACCTGACTGTTGCTACATTCCCCATGCTTGGCTTGCACCTCCGAATCCACCCCGCCCTTTCTGCGTGTGCTCCTGCTGCTGTGGCCGGCCTGCTTGCTGCTGCTGACATGCGTACTCTGCCCCTTCCCCCCACGGTGCTCCCTCCCGTCTTTTCATCCCCCTCCCCTGCTGCTGCTACCTCTGTGACTGGCCTGGAGAGCCTCTAGTTGGCCGCAACTTCTCTTCAATCATACTACAGTATATTGCCTTTGTTCCCGCTGCCTCTCCGCTTCATTATCATACGAACTCCCTTTCCCCGACCATGGGTGTCCCTGGCCGTTCGCTTGGCGGGACATGTAGCCGTTGACGAGCGGCGAGGGAGGGACATGGGGTGTGGGATGGGCATGTGTATACCCCCTATTCCGGCCGAACCGCCACCCTCGGCTTTGCGGCGGGCGAGCTCCACGACCCGGTGATGGCCTTTGTCCTAACATGTGTCCTCCCCGCCCCGGCGGCGTACGACTGCCTGGCGAAACAATTATACCACGTGCTGCGTTGTCTCTACCCCTTAACGTGTTACTGGGCACGTTACCGTTGTCACGCCTTGCTCCTTCGACGACCTCTGCGCTGCCGGCCGCCCGTTGCCCTCGGCCTTCCCGTTCTGCGGGCCCGAGGCGCCTCCTGTGTCCTCTTCTTCCGTCCTTTGGATCTCCGGAAGCCCTCCCACACGAACCACCCTAGCTTTCCCCCGCTGCTCCAAAAGAAACAAAGCAACGATAACAGAACAACGAAGTCTGGCGGTTCTCTGCAGCTCGCTACGCGGCGCCTGGCTCTCCCCTGCTCATGCTGGGACCCCAACCGGTATCGACTCTGGGTATCTCGCTGCTCCCTCTGCGCGCCTCGCTTTTCTAGTTCAAGTGCGACTGCTCTTACTCGTTCCTTTGGTGCCGGAACATTATTTCCTTCTGCTCATACCCCGTAGTAAGCATCCCATTGTCTCAGTGTGTACCCCCCCCGTTAGTTATTCTGACACTGGTGTAAATTTCTACCCTGTGCCCTTCGAACAACAGGTCGTCTCTGAGACAACCTTTTTCGTGCGTTAAAGGTCCGCTGCATGGACAACGTTGACATCTCCTTTCAAACTGATACGATGTACGTATATACCTCCGCCTTAAACCTCGCTTGAGATTCGGCATAGAAGAAACTTCCCACGGTGTTAGACATAATTCGACCCCTTGTCGGCCGTAGCATCTCCTTGGTAAAGAAGATAAATAACTCTGCTCGGCTTACGTCGGCCGTAGCGACGGCTACAGGCGACCATCGATCCGGGACCTCTCCAGGGCGACTTCTAAGCGACTTCAACTACTACGTCGGAGCCTAGCATTAACGCTGATTGACACTTTTTGGTAGATGAGTATACATTCTTCTCTTTGTTTGGTGTGTGTTATTCCTAAACGCTCTGTGCAAACTTTGTAGTGGAAAAAAGTTCGACTGCTGGTATGATAAAGCACTAGGTAGTATCATGCATTGGTTTATAAATACGGACTTGAGCGCCACACCTCAAATATATCGCTGCTCTAATTATATTCAAACACTGATATACCAGCAGCAGCAACTCAAGGTTGCCAGTCGCCAATTTTCGAAACTGTATGCCGAGCTTCGAAGATGGGAGGTTGAGGTAACGTGCAGGATTCAAGTGTAGCACTCGATGGCAGTGGCACGCGTGGACTGTGTAAAATATTCAGTAGAGCCCACAGCAGCAGCACATTGCCGAAGCTTGAGCTGCCGCTTCCGCCTCTCTGCTCCTGTGTTCTGTTGTTGGTTTCGCTGGGGCTGCTGCTAACCTTGCCGCCGCTCACTATGTACGTGCTTGGGATGGCGGTGACGGCATTGCCCTTTTTCCCGCCGTTGCCGCCATCTGTTTGCTGTTGCTATGGGTACATGTTAAGGTTATGTTCAGTACAGTACGTACCAAAGTATACCGGGGGCATTTCCTCGGTAAATACCGGTACCTTACACTTCGGTAAGTTCGGTATTATTCCAATACCGGTACCTGACACGTCGGTAATTTCGGCAAATTTTCAATTCCGGTACCCGACTTTTCGGCATTATGTTTTTAATGCCGTTACCCGCCACTTCGGTAAGTTCGGTATTTGTTTATTACCGGCGGTACCCGTCAATTCAGTAGGTTCGGTATTTTTACAATATCGGTACCCGACACTTCGATAAGTTCGGTACTCTCACTCAAACATACCGGTGTACCCTCGACCACAATACCCGAGGTACCGGTATTTTCTCGGTGTTGTGCATGATATCCTACCGAACTCTTTGGTACGTTCGGTACGTTTTCGATTATGATACCGGACATTTCGCTAAGTTCGGTAATTTTTAAATACTGGTACCCGACACTTCTGCAAGTTCGGTACGTGCAACAAATATACCCCCGGAAGCGGTATACTCTACCGAAAATTCCCTTGGAATGTTTACTGTAAGGATATTGTTTTTCACCACCCCCGTGCATTTCGTCCTACCCGCATCCATGCTGGGATGGTTGTTTCCCACCCCCCATTCCCAATACCGCGTACGTCGGCCCCCATACGTACTAGCCATACATTTGCAATAATGGCCTGACCGTTGTAAGGCATATCTTAATTAGGGTGGGTGAAACGACAAATAATGTAGATTTCACCGATAGTCGAGGATGTCTTCTACGCGAGTAAGCCATTAATAACAAGGAATACACAGCAGTAGTGGGGAGAGCGAAGAAGAGTCTTTGTTTCTATGTTTGCCTTTCGTAGAACTAGGCATACAAACGCCAGGCATTATCTGCTGTCGATTGTGTTCAAAATTACTGTATGAACCCTACAACAAGGCAGGGCCCAGCGTTAGTCGTTCTTGCGTTTAAGCCCTGCTTTTCAGTAAATTCGCGATGTTTGACATTCGAGTACCAACATTTCATCCGTCAGTTGGTTGGCCCAGCTCGTTGCTTGCTCCCCTCGACTGTCACTCAACTCAGCGAAAACCTGCCTAACTCGTGTGTAGTATGGAATGGAATGATACCTCACACCTATACCCATATCCGATAACCAAATATAACCGCGGAGATATAAAAACAATGCCAATCTTTCTGATGTGTGTTGCTTCGCTGCCAAACATTCATTCGCCTCTTACGGTCGTCTTGAACAGGGAAACCGCATGACGAAGCGCTACTCAAGTTTTACCGAGTATGCGCTAGAGTGCTCTACCAGCGAAGTAGTATCGTCGCTTCCTGTGCCGGTGGTCAAACAAATCGGGCAAGAGTCTGCTGTGTCCATTCCGGTCATCACCATTATAGGGACCCAGGTACAGTGCATGCGGTAGAACGTAGATGTGTTGCAGTAGTGCAGTAGTGCAGTGTTGCAGTAGTGTACTACTCGTATGTATTACAAGGGTGGGGCTTGCTCGCAGCGGGTTGATGCTCGCCTATGTTTCCATTGGGTGTTACATGGGTCCATACGGTACGAGGAATGACGCGGTCACATAGGCGACGAAAATGACAAGGGATGGACACTTCTAGAGTGGTCGACAGCTGGAGCATCAAGCAGCAACGTACGCCGAACCAGCTCCTGTCCTGTATACCTGTGTACTCGACATGCCGTATGAGATGCATACAACCGAAATATGCCACCTAACACAACCAGACTACTGCTGTAGCTCTTTCTACTACTCATATATAGGCATCCCCCGATCAAACATTAATACGTCCAGTTTTACATTTTGATTATCGTGCGTGCATCAACACCCTCAAAAAGGATTATAACGAAGAGTAGCCGAATGGTTGGAGAATAAGAAAAAAAAGTCAATCCCACGGCAGGCTGCACGATATGAAATTGACCTGAAAATTTCCGCGACGCCGCCTGCACTCATATCTATGATGTGTGAGACGGGCGTGCTGCTGACACCGGCACCATGTACGTAGTGGTTCTGGAGTCCAACTTCGTTGCTGGAAGTTCGTTGCTGAGTGTGAACATGCGGTCAACATTCCGCTCATTTTGACAGATGGGTTCCCCTCCTTCGTGCCGGCACCATGTCCAGCGCGCCACGTCCCGAAATTAAACCTTTGGGGAAAAGCTGGCCATTGTCTTGACTCAGCACATTGTACGGATCCGTGGTAGGCACCTCGATGAACGCGAGGACCTGTTCGTACGAAGTATGCGTTTACCTGACAGGTCTGAGAAGGGAAACAAATATAACACGCTCAAGACCACTTGTATGTCCTTCCTATACTAGGAAACGCCATGATATTCAATAGCGAGGATGCATGGTTAACATCGGTGCCATGCCCCATCGCTTGTGGATCGCGACCAATCACAGAAAGGGGGCACTACGAGTTTGCGCTGGAACTTGATGTCGCACCCGATGCTGGACGGGATACGGGCCGAGGTGCCGTTTTTCGACCGGCCTCCTGTAGGGTGAGACCTGATGGCGGCTACAGTACGTTGTCACTGGTCGTTCCGTAGACGAGTGAAGAGGATGGCGATTATAGCTATAGTACTGTCTGTAATATCTCAGTAACGAGCGGTATCGAGAACTGGGCATACGATTGTTTTCGACAGTGCAGGGCGCGGGAAACATTGGCGTTGAAGGAGGGTATTGTTCTGGTGGGTTGATTGTGGCTGCTGGTATCACACGATAGGATACATTATTATACCCGTTATTGTCGCCGCACGATACCCAAGAGCGCAACCCAACACACAGTGCGTTGTGGGACACTAGCCTTGTTCGTGTAGCTAGGCTTTGCTCGTACGTAGAGTTCTGCTCCCAAACCAGTTATACATTGCAGCGTATCGCCCTTGCTCATACTGCTGATACATTGCAGCGTATCGCCCTTGCTCATAAGAAGGGGAAAACGATTGAGAGGCCTGTCCTCCGACATTTCATCTTGATAGCCTGTCCCTGAGAGGTGCAGTCACACGCCAACGGCATTGGTTGCACCACTTTTCAAATATGACGAGCGTCGTTCGAACGTCCTGATGAACTGCACGCCACGAACTGTATCGAATTGCTGTCCTCTCAGAGAAGGTGAAGTTGTTAAAATTGTTACGTTTGTGAAAATACTTTCGAGATTGCCCCAACGCAGGGGCCCTTACACGTTACTAAAATGCTGAGCATTGCCCATTGCCATTTGTCCGACGTTGTATGCCACCTTCAATCCTCGTGGACTTACAGATTCCCTGAGGGTATGCTATGGGAGGGGGGCGTAAAACCGTACAGGTACCCAGAGGTTGGTGAGTGGGAGGGAGACGGCCTAGATCATGATATCGGCATCTCAGCGGCTGGGGAAATCTTGACGGAGTACGCTAGTACGTGCGCAAATAAGGTGCGGTACTGTGACCTGGCGGAAATTTCGTATGGCAATCGTTCAGACGATCAGTGGCAGAATGGGGGCGACTATTTGTCGGTCGCATGTCACTTAGGATCTGAGGCTATCAATTGGGTGGGTGAAGGCGTTTCGCCAGTACATATAGTACATATATTACATATGTAGAGAAAAAGAGGCGACGAGTGGTGGAGGTGAATACCTGCAGCCACCATTGAGACAATGTAGTGGCTAGCCGGAATGTTGGTTGCGTCTTTCAGGTTGATGCTTAACGTCTTTGTGGCTGTTGAGGGCTTTCCTAACCCTAACCCTAACCTTTCCACTGTCAAAACGTGCGGCATGGCCGGCGCAATTGTCAAGATGCATTAATGTATACCCTGCTGCCGTGTACATGGAGAATGAGGGATATAGCTTGGCCTTTACACGTGATGCCGAGCACGCCATGGATGCTTGGCTCACATATGTTGCTCCCCTCGCCCCCACTGCCTTTGCGCGTCCGGGTATCAAGGGGATACACGCCCCCAAGCGCTCTGCACAATTATTCCAGACCGCTGGGTTACACGTGGACTGTAGCCCGCAGTACATGTTTGACCCGCTTGCGCCGTACAGAATCAACATGGTCCGTCCTGGCGCCAAGTTCCTCGTTGTTCTTCGGGACCCTACAGACAGGTATTTATTAAGGACTAGCATAAGCATCTGTTTCGGACAGCGCCTTTTGATTGTTTGTGCAAGGTTTCGTGCTTGCTGCCCATTTCAGGCATCTGCTAGCAGGAGAAGTACGATGTTTCGAGAGGGAGAAGAGGTGCCCAATGGGTCAACTACCCTCGCATGCAAGAAGCTCACGTAGTTATGAACGACACGCGATGGGTGTGCGGCGAACGCACACGAGTGCTTGTGCTGGGCTGCTGGAGTATTGAAACTCCATATTACTTAGGGTTAGGGGGATGATATTAAATAGGACCAAAATTTGTTTAGTGAAAAAAGTTAATATATAGGTTTTTGTGTGTACCGTAGGTTCTATTATGTATGGCCCCCCGTAATATATGTCTACCGCAATTTTGCGACGGATATTGCTCGGGGAAAAGGAAGGCCTCAATGTGGGTCCGAATGTATCGCCTGCCAAAGCGACGCGAAAAGGTCCACCCTATCGTAGTTGAAATACGAAAGCGTAAGCCCCACAATGGGCAGATTACAAACGTCAACCTGCTAACTCGTATCGTCCCGGTTGAGTTATTGCAAGAGTACATCACCGCACGCACCCTTGTCGAGTGCGACAGAGCGGCAACAAGTGAACAATCGCTGGCCGCTGGGAAGTAGACGTTGAGCGTGGTTGATCTAGAGTGTACCTGGACCACATTGACAAACACCTGACTGAATCGTCTGTCTCTGCGGACTGCGGACAGGTATTTCTCTAATCTACGGATGCTGATGTGCAGATCGAGGCGCCACAGAAACCATATGCCGCAGGAGTTGCTGTTCAGCATATTCCACCCTCCTGGTGGGGCTAGGGAGTACCTGGCTGCGGTGAGTAGAGATATAGGGCCAAAACTGTCATCAGTGTATCTTGGCGATTTACGGCATGTTTCTTCTCTTGGGACACTATATCGTGTGCGCTAACTACCTTCATGAATTGATCAGATTCGTCAATCGCCTATATGTACACCGCCGAATGGGTTCCCAGGTCATTATGCCCGCTGATTTATCGAGGGTATGTATTATCTCCACTCCAACATAAGCATCGATAATGGCAAATCACCACAAGCAAAGCGCAGCAAATGCGAACGATTTTCTCCACAGAACCGAATGCATCTTGCGTCGAGTTAAAATGTACTCATCCTGTAGAATTGTTCCACGCAGCTCGCTCGTCTTCAAACTCATTAGGCACTCTCTACGTGATCAATCCTGCTGTAGCTGCGACACGCGTCTGGGAAACACCCACTTCCACCCCCAAACTGACAACAAGCCATAAATCTTTGGGGCAGGCGGATAAGGACTACGAGCCGTACACATCGGTCTGCCGGGGACAAAACGCGTCCTCGTCCGATTTGTGGGCATGCCATCAAGCACTGGAGGTTAAGAACCCGCTCTACAGAGGACTCTACGCCGACCAACTTGAGAGGTGGTTTAGGGCATTTGACCGTTCCCAGGTATGAAAGCGGTAACGATTACGGTGCACGATTCAGACCACTCGATAAACGCTTGCTGGCAGACCACAATTTATCTATTGCCGTGAAACCTTCACCATCACGCCCACATAACATATGAGTATGAAACACTCATAATCGACTCTAGCCGTGGCCTCGAGAAGGGTATCCTTCGTTGCATCGCACGGTTTAGGATAGACATCGCCTTGTTCTGTACAACCGTGCACCTCGTTCAGTCGACACCATGTCAGATTCCCACGCCATGCGATGCCTCTCGCAGTCCCGGCCGAGCTCCTTGACGGTGGGATATTGCCTGCAAACAGCAGAGGTAGATTTCAACTGTAACCCTAACCCTAACCCGGACATCCGCGCACGAGGAGGCGTTTACGGTCTCGCGAGAAGGGTGCACTCTCTTGCCATGGGTCCCTACGCTGCCGAACCTGACAACCACTTCTCCTGTTTCCTTCCCTGAAATGCGTCGGCGCAGATCATGGTTATCGATGCAGAAGAAATGTATGCGGACTTCACTAGTGTATTGGCCTCAGTGGCGGATTTTGCTGGCCTTTCGGAACACCGCTTTGTATACAACTCCAAGCTCGATCACAAGAATAGTGGCTGCGCCCAACAAGACCACCTCGAGGGCAACGACTACTTTGTGAAGGGTGGAAGGTGAGTCCGTGAATATACGAAACTCCCAAGCTTATAATGATGATATATCTGCGCCGCTGTAATTGCTGCCAGATGGAAAATGGTTCGTGTAGGTGAAGTGTGGTCTGACACATTAAACCGGGTTCGCCAACATAACACTGCTGTTTAATAACTCGTCTGATATCGCAACTGGTTATTGTTTACCTCATTCAATAAACTGACGAGGGTTAGGGTTAGGTTGACACGAGTAATGACGTATGTGTGCCCTACATATACACGATCCCGCATAGGGGGGGGCAGCTGGATGGGACCTACGAAGTGAGATAGGCTCCGGCTGCACTTGACAAGGCCAAATTGTATTCGTGTGCTTGATGCCTATTTTGAGTGTTGGCCCCGCGGCCATCGTAGGCTGGACCGTGCCGCAAGCCCGGCAACGACTACCGCATTAGCAACCCGCAGATTTGTTCGCCTGCTAAAAGCTTTTCCTCTGCGCGCCTGTTTCCAAATACACGTTCTGCATCTGCAGGTACGATACGATAGTGGAAGAGGCGGAACTAATTCGCGAATGGTACCGGCCGCACAATGAGCGCCTCTATAGGCTCCTCGGCCGCGAACCCATGTGGCAGTAGCTTTCTCTTCGTATCGCAGAACGCACTACGCTACACATATCGTGCTTTCAACCAAGTCTGGCAGCGGACAAGCAGTCCCCACTTCCTTCTTGCGAGCAGGGAACATTGTAATTGTCGATGTAATCTAAACATCGTGTCACGCGTTGACTCAGGGCTACGATGTTCTCCTTTGGGGCTGAAACGGTCGTGGTAGCTCTCTTGCGGATATTTGAGTAGAGTGTGGGAGGTGGACGCGTTAACGTTTGAGGGAATATGTGGTACGTATCCCTAGTTTCGTTTGTTGGAACATTGTACCTGCGGTATGGTGGCTTGGTTCGTGATCCAACGTGCTGACAACCAAAGCAACAGCGGTTAGCATCGCAATGAGCTGCGTTCTTACCAGTATGCGCTATGGGCAGTACGTCGCGCTCGTTAGTTGAGAGTGGAGAGGCGTGGAACGTGTCGAATGCATTTGAATCTTCGGCGTTTAGCGAGAGAGAATGGTGTATGTGGGCGGGTCATCCTGAACACAACCAACGCCTCCTATGCTTTCTAAAGTACCCTCGCAGTACAACAGCAGCGGTTACAAGCAGCATTATAGTATGTAGCAGCAGTACAGCAGTATAGTAGTAGTAGTAGCAGCAGCGATACACCAGCACCAGTGGACCTCCCATACCAAACCCAATAATATCCCCACACACGGCAGGAGACCACGCCCGATTACAACAAAGGTTAACGCCAAGGTTCAGTGCAGTGATTTCCCCAGCGAAATACTGTAATATCGCGTGTATCAAGCCACTGACATATGGGGGTCAGTCAGTCAGCCAAACAGGAGACAGGCAGACATATCACGTTTTTTAGTAGGGTCTACCGTTGCTTGCTCAGGTTCCTATAGGAAAGGGGCAAAAGCGCACCTCGACATAAAGGTACACATAAAGGTACGCGCAACCCGAAGACTAATTCCATGGGGTACGTACGAGTAGACGTTTTACTTAAACTGGTTTAAAACACAAATTAAATTGCAAATACTTTGCGTACGTCGTGGGTTGACGGCCATTTTCGTGCGGACCAACGTATGCCTGCATGTACCCCGTCTACAATCGCATGGCTGTAGACGGACGGAAATATCGATACACAGGCAGGGAAAACGCCAGTGCCACTGCAAGACCCCAGTTAACACTGGGAAATTCACCCTATACACGTATATTTCACCACTACATTCCACGTTTGTTTGGGCGCTGCAATACGGAGCTCCGAAGAGCAACAAATACACCAGTCGCCTCGGAAGACGGACACATGCTCGTAGACATGAGTACTACAGCGCGTCATAATTAATTTGTGTACAAGGCAAGGGCGTCCGGGGATTTTGGTGTCATACACCTAACCCCCCGGGGTCGAAAACACATGATTACAAATACTTTTGTTTTGGTTTGTACCCAGGGTATATCAGTGTACAGTACAGGACACCGGATAAGAAACAGGCTAATAAGAAAGCCAGATTTAGATTCAGAGGAAACTTTTGAATTCGGGAGTCTCTATATTGGTATTAGTGTAGAAAGCACCCTCTCTCGAGTAAGAAAACCAACCTGGACCAGATTCCTTGTTCCTGGTTGGGTGTCCTGTACTGTACTGCTGTATGTGATTTGTGTGCCAGTATAATACTGGAGAGGCGCAAACCCTAACATCGAGTCAAATAACGTAACATGACACCACATCCCTCGTGCAACATATTATATCTGGCATGGTTGTCCTGCTTTGCTGCTTAATCGAGACTTGGTGGTACACTGCATGGTCATCATGTATGGGCTTAACGGGCATGCCAATACTGGCATGTTTTTACTCGTACTTCAGCGTATAGTCTTTTACCTTAGACAAGACATTCCATGATGCATTATTTGGGTGTCGAGCACTGTTTGCGATCTCTCCGATAGTGGCGTACAGGACATGTACAGGAATAGGTGGGAAGTTAACCCAGTCAGAACTGAACAAAATATCCTGCACTAATTCCAAGTAGTTTGTCCCCAAATTGGTGGGACCAGTTCAAAAGTTCTTAACGGCTTAAGGTGCCAATGACACCAGGCGCGGCCAGCGGTTCGTTTTCCTGATGGATTCTCGTTGCAAGGGTATACACAGGTGTTGGAGATACCTGGGGTTTATCGATTAACCTGCTTGCCGATCCCATGGCTCTCTTCGGGGCCTTCTAGTCCACCTTCGAGCCAGCTCATAGCTCCTTTACACCGCTCCCTACTGCTGCTGCAGTCGCTGTCACTACGTAGCTGCGGCCTATAGGTTGCAGCACCGTCCAGTAGTATTGTAGTACCCTGGAAGACCTTGTATCAAGCAGGGGGGGGTGGGTCTCTATCGTCCCCTGTGTTCGGTTTTACAACCAGAGAGGGGGGGGCGGCTCTCTACCACCCCCTGTATTCAACTTTATAAGCAGTGGCCGGGGGGGGGGTCTCTACCGTCCCCTGTGTTCAGTTTTATGTTTTATATAGGTATTGTTCAGGCGTAGAGGGAAGGGATGATGTCAAGTACCCCCAACACTGCCCGCAACACTGCCTCTTTGGTGGGACAGGGGATGCGATATTCTGGGATCCTTCCTTGCACCGGTTCTGATAATGCGGCAGTATAATAGGAGTCCGTTTTGCCCTTTTAGTAGTTTGGGATGACTCAGGGGCCTCACTTCCCGCGGCTGGTGAGTCCACCCTCCCATACTTATGTGGCCTTCTCGGTCTGGGCGTGGAGACGTCTTTGCCCAGAGCGTATGGAGGCCTTTTTCATCCCACACTACTCGCAGACGGATCCACAGGATTCGTCTTTGTTATAACCGTTCCGTAGCCCTAACCCTGACAGCCTCATGAACCGCTGTTCTATGTTGTACATGGGCCTGCAGCGCGCCCTTTCCTATTCTGTCGCTGGGAATTCTCCTGCGAAGGCGCGGGATGTTGGCTCACCTGCTCTTAAAACTGGGAATGATTCACCCCTCGACTACCTTCTTGGTAAACCTCACCTGAATGATGCCTCCACACATCTGCTGAGCTCCACTACAGTGTAGGCCCGGAGTGACCTACAATTACAGCATCTGTCTTCTCCTCGTCGGCGAATGGCGGGAATGGTGTTTTCAAGTACCTTGTATTCCATTGTAAACTTTGACACGTGAATGATGCGGAGTCCGGCTGCCGTAGACTGGCCCGTGGGTAATCCGCCACATAGGTTCTGCACCGTCTCGCAAACATCCCTCTCCCGCTGAACAATTGAACAGAAACACTCGCTGTGTCGAGGGTTAAATGCGTTGTATGACCGTCCGAACGCGTCTCATCGCCGTGCTGTGGTTATTTATATCAGGCTGGCAGGATTGAAGTACCTACTACTGTACCTCCCCGTCTCGTGCGCGTGTCACGTTCCATCCGCTGGACTAGCCCGCCTTAACGTCTACAACGTCATACGACAGTCTCTGCCCAATGTATCCGACACGCCTTGCTTTGCAGGAGGCCAGTAAATTTGTTTTAGACAACTATTAATCACCTGCTCTTGGCCGATGCCCGCGAAATGGTAAACACGTACTTGTGACAAGTATCCTGTACTCCGTGTCGAGTACGACCAATAGCGGGGTATACCTCGACGAGTGTAGTCGGCTGCGTGTCCCGCCTCAGTGTGCAAAAGCAACAACAATGATGGTGAACTTAATTGCCAGTCGTGCTTGCCGCCATAGCTCGGATAGGAAAACACGGACTCCCCCCGTCTAAATACTGACCGGTCCGTGATGTAGCAGTACCTGTTCGACGTGTACACGAAACATTATAATACTGCCCAGTATCTGCAGGACGCTAATAGCTGGCAATCTGCTTCGCTGTGCGCGTTGTGTGGGGTTTCGTGGAGGAACAGCTTGTTGGAAACAACATTAATCAGCCACCTTGCCGTGTGGAAATTGGGCGCAAGTGATTCTTGTTTCCTAGTCAACGATAGCTCCGGGCCTGATGGCCTCTACCCTGTTATCCTGCTCGGCTGTCAGAAACCCAAATTACGTCAAACGATCAAATCGCACACAGCAGTCCGACCAATAAAAACAAAATTCGGCAATCCATACGTGGACCGCAATATATTTAGTGGGAAGGCCTAGTGACCCCCCCCTGTCGGGAGGGTCGAAGTTGAATAATTCAACGTGGTGTGTCGAAAAAAAGCATTTCGGCCGCCCTTGTACAAGGTAGTCATTACTTGACATGTATACGAGTAACGAGGGTGTATCTGCAACATTATACACGCATCGATAGCTCCTCGAGCAATCTACATCGGAGCCATGCTACGATAGAGGTGCACCATGTTTTGTCTGAGGGTCCGGACTTGAGGAGCCGTTTACCTCACCCGATGACTGATTTTGGAGTAAAATACGAGTAAGTGCTACTCGATGAACAATACAATGGCCTACAGTAGCAACACAACGAAAAGTATTGCAACATCACAAGAAATAGTGAAAAAACGACGGTTTTGGGTTAAGGGGCCTATTGATAGATTCATAGTCATTCAGAAACATCTTCAACTTCAAGTACGACCTCTATCGTAGCACGCGTCATCGCGACCACAGCTCTACGTACGGCAAACATGCAAATTTTTCGTACGGTAACTTGTCATCGTCGCTGACGCCAGTGACTATCGAGAACAGTTGAAACATGGAAGCAACTTAAAGCAGTGCTGCACCATGCCATATACAAAAAACACATCCCAACCGCCCCGATATACGGGAATCGCCTGGCATTACGGTTGCGTCATTCTGAGGCGATCTGTGCTAGAGCGCAATCTGTGACAATATTGACAACGATGGAACCAAACTCACATGTGTAATCGTTCACGCGTTTCTTCAGACAATATTTATGGGTCACATAATTTACTAATCATCACCACCTTCTATGACAGACTCGTCTTACCAATATCATCATGAGCTGACCTCAATGAGCCAACCACGCGGTTGAGACTGTATCTGGCGACACCATGCTACGAACGAAAATCACACCTACACCAAACGAAATTCGCAATCTCCGAAGACAAACATCAGTCACCACGGTATCACAAACAATACGTTACATGGCAAGCGATAGGGGGATACGTGATACTCTGAGTGAATGGCAAGCGACAGCACGCGGAAACCAAAGCCTGATCCGTGACCTTAATGACTCCTGGGCATTGAACACAGTAGCCTATGGGATACCCCCCCCCCCCATTCAAGCTCGGCTGTGGGCGACCGCCGTGTACGCATTTTGTCGTATGCGAACGCCACCAAGTTTTGGTGAGGCACCGCACGGTAGAGATACACTATATTTAGATTTCGCTCCAACCTCTATTGCTTTAGCAGCGCCTGTTGCCGAGAAATACGTTTAATAATCCATTTTGGGAAGGTGGTGTCGTTCTCGAGCTTCGAGCAGGGCGGCACGACTAGCCTCAGCAAACAGTTTAATGCACGGAGTATACATGGCATCTGGTACATTCTCAATGAGTGGAGTCGCGATGGTAAACACTTCGGTGCGTATTCCAAATGGCCGCGAACATCGAGGTAGGTTGTCAACGGGTTTCTCAACTGAAATCATACATGGAGTTTAATTTTCTCATTACTTCACCATTTTCTGTCAAAGCAGGAATATGGACGATCGTACGCTGGTTGGGAATGCTGGTCCCATGCGCTTGAAAAGAACGTTTGTTTTTCAATGTCCGTCCTTCCCATCTCTCTTGTTTTCTCATCTGCGAGGATTCTTCTGTAAAGTCCACCTGTTCAATAACGCGCCCCTCTAGAGACCCCTCAGATATTGGTAACTACGGAGAATCTGACCTGACCATTTGGTATGACTCATACCACAATTCATCACTGTAACGACCATCCATTCAAACACGGTATTTTCAATATGCGCTTGAGCGCGGAAACGCAGACAACCCACCCGTCATGGCGTGAGTGATACCAGTAGCCGTGGACATTATTTGTTTTGTACATAAGGCCCCCTTGTTTGCAAGGATGGCCATCACTTCAAACGCCTACTGAACGTTTTCCTCAAAGGCCGATCGAGGAGTTTCACGGACGCTCTCAACAACTTGGCTCTCTCCCACAACCCGCGGGCAATCCACATCGCCATCAAACCCAGCAGCTCTAGTATCAATAGACCGGCAGACTCACGCACCATAGCGGTAACGTCCTTTTGATTCGCCCCTTCCCAGAGGAGGTACGATGTCACAACAACCTCAAGTAATGCTGCACCAAACCAAATCAACCCGTTTCCAACCACACGAATATAGGGGATTATACGCGTAGCCTTGCCAGAACATTCGGCTGTTATTTCTGCCAGCACGCCAACTATCACACTTATCACGGATGTCCATGCCAATAGAAAAACCACGGGTAACCGTTTCGTGGTCTCATCGGATGTACTGTAGAATCCAGGAAGTGACAAAAGCACCGATGACACTACAACCACCCCTACGGCTTCGAAAATGGATGCAGCTAGCGTAGGAACCGTTTTCGCTGCAGTGCCCTTCCAGTACATGAAACCAACGAATGCTTCTAGGAGCTGGCTGCTGAGCGCCACAACCAAGGCGGCTATCGTCAGGTCCACGGTTCCAGACGGGTTCCTCGGTATACAGTCAAGAAGCGTGTACGGGGACGAAAGCCCAACAATGGTCCCATCCTTGTTGTTGGTGTTCAGACCGTGCGCAAGGCAAACACCATCAACTGATAGCGCGACCCACGAACACGGTGTTGTTTTATCATATGCTCCGTGCAAGTCGCAATCACAGTCCTCCTCAAAGCCCTGCATGTCGGTGGGTACATCGGTCAGGCCATCACACACAACAAACTCCTGCTCCTCGTATGTTGCTGAGCCATCTGCATACCAAGTGCCCGTAAAGTTATAAAAACTATTTGCATCGATCGGTCCGTCGCAGTTGTCTACGACGAGCGAGCTGATGTATAGTACGGCATCCACACTGGGGGTGGTACAGTCCGTGTCCCCGTTTAATGCCCCGGCTGTTACAGCTTGCTGGAACGCCGAAAGCGTCGCGGACACTTCCAAGGCAAGCCCCAGAGCCAGGAATACGCGCGCGCGCGAAGTTCGCCTGTTTGCGGTCTTGTCCGCATCATCGGCAGCATCATACGGAGGTAGTGTAGCATCCATAGCGCAGTTTTCTTCGTCCTTGACCGCTGGGCTGTACAGCGTCTCCTCTGAAACAACACTGTCGTGATCACCGTCACACGCCGGTGGTAGTACAGCGCCCATGGCGTGGTATTCTGCGCCCTTCAAAGTAGATGCTGCGTGCAATCGATTTGGTCACCGGCGCGAACGAGATGCGGAGGGGGTTGGTGTTGTGCCCTCGAAAGGAAAAATGCACGTTTGACAGTCGGGTTAGCACGTACCAGGTACCATGGTATCAATAGTGTATATGAGGGTCTTCGCGTAAGGAAATGTACACCCCCAAACCCCGAAGTTAAATAAATAGTGTGCTTACGCATAACCCGCGGAATAATACCATGCCCTACGAAAACAACCTAATAGGGAGGAAAACACAGGTGGGATTACACAAATATAGGGGTTTTACTCCAGTTGAGCAGCCCTGTCTGCAAAATACATTTCCATCATAAACCACGTGCTACGATATTCTATGGTGTTTGACACCGGAGCTCTGCAACATAGTAGAGCGAGCAAAGACACCCTAACAACCCCAATCTTCTTTGTAAGCGCATGTGGCGAGTGAACGGTTGCGAAAGCCGCAGGTTGAGTGGCATATATATATATATATATATATATCAGAAAGCCACAGATGGGTTGGGACTCGTGCGGTTCGTTTGAGCACTGTGCTGGATGAAGCGTTTTGTTTTGTGTCTTTAAGATCGTGCTCAATCCAGTAGGACACGGCGGCGGGGTATGTATCGACGGCCGTTACGGCGGATTAGTGGATGATAGGGACGAATGTGCTAAGAACATCGCAGATAGAATTCAATCTCAAAGCATACATCCAGTACGTATGCTTTGCACGACTCGACGATACATGTAGGCAGTGTTCGAACCACTCCGTCAGAGTGGGGATGGGGCGTACTTGAGTATGAAGGGTCACGGCCTTAGGGAGACATCTCCCGGTTGCGGGTTGGAAACGGTAGATCAACTCTTAGTCCGAGTGCCCTGTCCATCACAACCGATTGGCGGCACCGTTTGGTCTTGGCTTCGTTTGGACCTCTTGGCAACCTCTGCTAGCCTTGCCACATATAGGTCCCCCTTGTACATGGATGTCAGTCAAACCGTTACGTGTGCATCGGCCCTCCTTCTTATCAGTCGCGGTATGGTTATTTCCGAAGCATCGGCTACAGGTGCAAGCGTCGAGGCCTTTCCTACCAGTCAGCCATTTCCCGAAGGCCGGCTTTGAACGAGTTGAACACTAGGGATGGATCAGGCCCGAAGAAGAGACATCAAGATCAGGCGAGGGAATATACGAGCCCCTCGTCGCACTTCGTGCCAATATTTCACTACAGAGTTAATCGTGTAAGCGTGTAAACCCACCAAATGGGTTTGGTTTCAACGCCATGAACTGCATAGACACCATGCACATGCGCGCAGGCGGTACAGTGTCAAACTGCAGCCTCGATGGAATAAAATGGTCGCTGCATCATTGAGTCGTCACGGCATTCTCAAGGCTAACGTCTGCGTTTTGACTTCTTGGGAGACGGTTATCAACAGACCACAACTCCTGCCAGTCAAGCCCGTTCGACCACAAGCTGACCTAGCTGATGGGACGACTACTGCTGTAGGTCTGGCATGGCCTGCGAGGCGCATCGACTTCTCTCTTATGCATTTCATTGCGGAGCCCGGAGAGGGGCATAATCGCACTACAATTAAGGCAATGGCCGAAGATGGCTAACTCTTGCCGCCTCCTGTGCAGTATAGGCCCACGGATAATAAGTATTCTAATGTGATAGGAAGGTTCATGTTTTGCAGGACGATAATAAAATGGAATTATGAAATCGTGTTCGTGCTGGAATAACCCATGTATACTAATAGCTTATGTTCAGGATTGTCCAAGTAGTCTTGATATCATATCAGGTATATACGAGCAGGGTAATCCTTGTAACAGTTACCCTTCGGGATGTTGGTCACTTGAACTCCCGGGGGTGTCGCAAGTTGAAGAGGGGTCGCACATTCTTCAGTCCTTTCGGAGGAAAACTGTGGCATAAGCTGCTCTATTTCCCACATGAAATAGTGATAGCGAGAGCCAATCCTACCGATAAAAATATATCACGATGCCATATGTGAGGTACAGCGGGCTCCCGGTGTTAAGAAACAGCAATTAATGTCCAAGCTCGATGTCTTATTTTGTTTCCGACGTTGCTTAAAATGCTTTGTGGAGTATTTGAAGTCGATCCCACGGGTGAGCTGTGTTTCGTAACCCAAGTTTCTCAAGTTGGTGCCAACCTGAGGGCATTATTCTCAACACGTTCTTTCTTAACTGCAGGCGCCCACTGCTTACTACTGTATTTGTGATCAATGGTGATTTTGAAGGTCGAGTAGATTCACGAAGGACACGTGAATCTTGACGCTATTGTTTATTTGTCGTGGGTTCACTGGCACTGTTTAGTAGTGAATGAGAGTGGGCACTGCCTACGTTTTAAGAAAGTGAGCCCCTTCATCCTTCATGTGTCGCTCGCCTGTCGCTCGCCTGTGGGGTCAAGACGCCATGGCACCACTGCCACCACAGATGGCATCATGGCAGTATGATTTTCAAGTAAAACATGAGAACACGTCAGCTTTGAGTTCAAATTGTACATATGGCACGACGACAAACAAATATTGGTTTGCTGTTTGTTTTTCAAACGTTTACCGTTCCTTTTTAATAAAACAATATCAATATTCGTACGAATTATATATTTTATCATCGCCCCCGGGCCCCTAAAGACACCCAATGGACACTCAGGAGAAACCCACTCAACGCAACGACAGACGGCTTCCACGTCTGTAATAACGCCGCGTTCCCACGGACGCTGCGGCCGTTCTCCGCGTGGTTGGCTACGTAGCCTGAAGCACCAAGGTGCATTGACCACTGACAAGTTTGTGCTTTTGAAGGATACAGTAAAAGAAGGTTTGGTCACAGATCAAGTATTCGAGAATCCCGGCCAGGCCTGGAAACTGCGGTGTGGTGGCTCGCTTGACAAAGCCTAGTGCGAGGAGGACGTGCGGATGCTCCTCAACGGAGTGCAGTCAGGAGGGAGTGGCTCTGACACGACAGAACCCGCAGCCGGGTCGCAGGGGAGACGTGTGCCCGTTGCAGTTCATCTTGTTCGCCGACAACATTCACGGTCAGACCACGGACGAGTTCAAGAGCGTGTTATTGAAGCAGTGCAATACTTTGCTCAGGCTTCTGCCCGCCGGATGCACGGACGAGATCCAGCCAGTAGATGCCGGCTACGGGCGTCTTTTCAAGGTGCACGTGGACAAGGCCCTCGACAAGGGACTGCTGGACGCCGACCATGTGGAGTTCGGGGGTCAAATAAACTGACGGCATCCCAGCGCAGACTTTCGATAACGAAGTGGGTCGACGAAGCTACGAAAACGATCGACATGGAGATGGGCGTCGAGTACCGCAGGTGTTCGAGAAGACGGGCCTGGCGATAACCGCAGACGGAAGCGATGACAAGTTAATCAACCTTGAAGGTAAGCAGGGAGGGTTATCCTTTATGGACGCGAACAGCACGCCGGAGTAATCGGAGGGTGTACTCCCGGTCTCGCCTGCTCCTGCTGACGAGGAACACCCGCTGGGCTCAAGCGACGAGGAGGATTACTCGGGCAAGGAAGGGGACGAGAGCAACAGCGGCGCGAACGACGAATTAGCTTTCCTGGATGTCGACGACGACCTCGACGAACGCGAGGAGCCCCTGCCCCTCGAAATCCCCACGGGGTAAGTCCTGGCGAACTCAGCACCTGCGGCACTCACCGCGGCACTCGTAAAGAGGCTGTAAATGCTGGGGATGGGTGTCGGGTGGCTGAAGGGGTCCATCCCGCGGCAGGCTCAAGCGCGCCCCCGCCATCTCTACGACTACAGAGTTTTTGTCGACTGGGACGGCGGTATGCACAGTGTGATGCCGTTGACCAAGTACTGGTACTGCAAGATCCCTCCCCCGAGTTTCTTGGATCTTCGTTATCTTGACACTGCCCATGCCGTTTTGGATTTTTTTTTACATCGACGGCTGTCACAAATGACAATAATTGTAATACTTTCACGTGAATACAGTTGTTTACAGTTTGAGTTTTGACTGTGAGGGAAGTACATGTCTTTTACAACACAAAACCGAAAATGTTCGATTGTCAATCATCAGAAAGGTGATTCTCAATTATGAACATCGTCTGTTCCATGGCCTTCGAGAAGAAAACTCGCCAAGAAACGCAGTAATACTCCAATGGACAATGGATATACTACTACTGCTTGTACTGCTCAAAAACCCACACTGCATTTTTTTTGTTTTTTTTTAGATCCTTTTGGAGATCTGGGTAAAAAAGCTTTAGCCCAATACACTAACAAATCGCCGTTACATTTCGCACACCAGTATACCGCAGCCATATTCTTCTCCCTCTTTCGCTAAATTAATTAATTATACCCCCCCATACCACAAACAATTAATTATACCCCCCCATACCACAAACAACCTACCTAACGAGTACATATATTTCCTATATGTACTCGTTATAGGTAGGTTGTTTGTGGTATGATATATCCTCTTGGAGGAACGGCATTCCTCATAGAGCCTACGGCACATAAAATACCCATAGAAGCCAACCTACGTTAGGCACTCCGCTATAAAGATAATGTCCAAGCCCGCGACGCTCAACGCAGATTATTGAATTGCATACCATACTCGTACCAAATACATACACGTATCGAACTAACAGGAAATGCGTTACGTATTGCTGCATTGCTGAAGTTTCGCATTGGAGGAAGGTACCAGACAACAAAAAACAAAACATTACGACACATCTTCCGAGAACATTCTACGCGTACGGTTGTAGTGGGACATTGGTACGCAGAACTCTCTCGTTGCTCGAGGATAGGTTCAAAAACGGCTCTGGCGACTACAATTAATACAATAAATGAATGAGTAGATCGAAAGCACCTTTGGCGCCAAAAACAAGTGATTTAATATTTCCAGCGGTGCCGTGGCGGTACAGCAGTATTGCAGGGTTATAGGCGTAGGGTAACCCTCAGACGTATGGCATACTCGTATACATAATACTCTTATGATATACTCGTACGTATGATAATTCTGATGCTAAAATGCTGTTGTGAGGGTATTTACTGCTGAGCTATAGGGGTAAAAGATCGATCAATTACGCAGCTCAATTCGATGCGAGTCGACGAGGGAAGGAAATGCTGAAGTCTTCTCGCGATAAAAATGCAAGGCAAGAACCGTAGTGGGGGAGGAGGGAGAGGAGCCTACTTTGTGACCCCGGATCTGAGTTACGACCAGGGAGGAGAGAGAAAGGAAGGGCGAAGATAATAAATGGGATGGACAAAAAAAAAAAAAAAAAAAAAAGGTAATCCTTATAACACTCTCCCCCCATCTGAACGGCGGGATATTTGGGACGTCGGTACGGTATACGGCCGTACGTTGACCTACCCGCTTCGTTTCAATACCTGGGGAACCAGGGAGACGTGTTTTTAGGGACGCACGCGCAAGCGTTTTACCCAGGCCAGGGTAATCCTTATAACACTGTACTGTCTGGGGCCGATATCTGGGCCTATATAGCAAGGTGGGGGAAGACCGATAGTAGGAAATTCAATGTGGACGGGTACAACATTACTGCTTCTATTAATGGTGCTAACAGGGATCGAGGAATATGGGTACCGTCCTCGATAACTTTCAACTTTTACACGTCCTACGGCACGGATGATGTACATATGATCATACAACAGAACAGCAGTCACTCGTACCGTACGGGCCATTGTCCCGACCGACCCACCACCCGACCCAGAATGTAGGTGATGTTTGTGTCGAAATTCGGAACGTCCCGAGAATACTTCATTTCCGACGTTTTCGTTCATCTTACGGGTCATTGCTTCGTATGATAAAATATGTACGTACGATTATTGAAGTTCCTGGTGACACTGCTGTCAGTGGGGGCCCGCAGTTAAACTGCAAGGCTCCATTAAGAACGTGAACATTTGTGTAACAAGCACGGCTAACAAAATGCAACAATATTAAGAAACAGAAACAGTCATGTCCGAGATAAGAAACGCAGCCGCTCCGGACCTTAGCACTTTGAAAACACAAAACGATCACAACATCACAACATTAACATTCCACCAGTGCTGCCGTTATAAAGACTAACCCTAACCCTGTGATATACTTAGCATTATACGTATATACGGTCGCCCCGATGGTCTAGTGGTACGCTCGAACGCTTCTAAGGTGTTGATTTACGGAGTTCAAACCCCACGTGGGTCAGACATTTGAGTTCATCTGGTTTATTTGCTAAAAAATAAATAAAACGGAATCAACTGCTGAAAGCGCTTATAGTAGCGTGGGTAGTAGTACCTGGTAGCACTTTAAAGGGGTACCCTATATATACCCCCTATACAATATGATATCTCCATAGTACTTAGGCATGTTTTTTTGGCCGGAATGTGATAAATATACCGTGTAGTATCACATCGCTATATATAGGGGCTTCCAGCCATCAATATTATAGATGTATATTCGCGAAAGTATTAAATAGTTAGTGTCGGCTGATTTAATAGTTTTTATAATATATATATTTGTGCGCAATGATTTTCCGTTAGCCCATTCATTATCTTCGCACTTCCGTCTTTCTCCCTCCCTAGTCGTAACTCAGATCCGGGGTCACAAAGTAGGCCCCTCTCCCTCCTCCCCCACTACGGTCCTTGCCTTGCATTTTTATCGCGAGAAGATTTCAGCACTTTCTTCCCTCGTCAACTCTCGTCGAATTTTGCTTACCCACGCTATAATATGCGCTCTCGACAGACGGTGTCATTTGAGAATAAAAACCTCCATGGGGAGAATCGAACCCTCGACATCCGGACCTACAGGCTTCGTGGCTACCAGTTAGACCACCGGGGCGACCTAGGCCTATATAGCTATATGTGATATTTGGTATATGATATATAGGACCGCTATCAAGTAATATATAGGCGTATATAAGGTGATATAAGTTGATATATTGGCCTATATAAGCTTATACAAGTTGATATATCGTCCAATATCAGGTGAAATACGTCATATAAGCCACCCCGATATACACTACCAGGTACGTGCGTATATCACAATTTGCTCTATTGATGATGTATCTGTATCTTTCGGATGGTATATTTTAGGTGGAATATATCGCTGTACGTATGACACTGCTGTTGTACGTAATGAGTACGTCTGAAAGACGAGAACGCCGAAAACCTCATTTTCCTACACTCTAACCGGCACCACCTACCTGTGGTAGTGCAGCCCACCACGGCTGTGTTCTTGTCTTGGAATTGGTGCTGTAGTAGTAGCAGTTAAGATGGAGCAGGTTCGGCACGTGCTTCTCGTAGTGAAGTGGGGGCGGGAGGTAGCTATAAAATAGTGGGAGGTGCTTCTCTTTGTCACAGGACAAAGTGTGTTTTCTCGCGTTTTAGGAGTGTTGCTCGTCCCTCCAGTTTATATTTTTGCTGACAGTTTATGTTGTTCAGACGAACTTTACACCACAACAACAATGCACTCCCCCTTTTGAATGTTTTTACATGTGTATGATATGATGACGGATATTATGGTGTATGTACGTACTCATCGATAGAAAACTCGTTGTTCGTGGTCACATGGACAGGCATTCAAACGGTCGCGTAACCAACAACAGACAACTCAGACAACTCAGACAACTCAGACAACTCTGGAGTGGAAGACCCCACCCAGGAAATATGCAACATGCCCGACAGCACCCACGCACATATCGCAACTCAGGCACATCGCACACATTGAACAATGCATGAGTGAAAGCATTATTAATTTCGTATCTAATCTATACTTACCGTATGGACATTATACCAGATATTGCAGGCGTGATAACCTTCACGGTACAGCAGTACGGCACACCTAATAAGAAACAGGAAAGCTTGCCCAGGCTCGATTTCTTATTTGAAAGAGGGTGCTTTCTACACTAATTCCAAGATAACGACTCTTGTTGTTGTTGTTGTTGTCTTCACATTAAACCCGTTCTTTCTACTCAACCACATCAGTACACCCAGTGCCTGTCCTGATTCCCAATCCTAGAGAGATACAAATTCTGTGGTCACAGACTGTGAAACAGAGAAAAACCAAAACAAAATAAATGCAAATTAATGGGTAAAAAGCAAGTGAGATGCGTAACGTATCGGGTACGAGAACACAGCGACACGAGCCGAACCAAAAAGTAAGAACAAAAAAGACTCGAATTTACTATTTTCTATTTTCCTCGTAAATATCATCAGCCTGTGACTTTCTCATTACCCTATCTGTTTATCATTAATAAGTGTCCTGTACTGCAGTTCGAACTCGACCGCGATGAGCTGCTTATTATACCAGTAATTAGCGTTACACAAATAAATAACCTACCTGCCTATCATGGGTAAACGTCTGAATGGTAACCCTTGGTAACCCTTGGCGAGAGTCGACGACGAAAAAAACTGCTGAACGAAGGAACCCCTTCTCGCAATAATGTGCAATGCACTACGAGTAGCCGCGGTGTGTACGGGAAGGGTATGAGCCTGATGTATGGCCCTGGATCTGAGATGCGACTATTACGAGTAATAGGAGAGATAATGTGAAGGTATGTCACAGCCTTACGGCCGGGGATATCATGAATATCATGACAATTGCCAGACAGACTGGAATTCGTATGTAAGACTGGGTGTGTTCCACACTATTTTCGGTACAAAGAGGTCGCATTCCATTATTTCCCCGAAATGCTTTGTCTCAAGTTCTTAATTATCAGATTATTACATCTGTCGCGTACTATATACTGCTGCTACTAGCAAAGATGAGTTTCGACGAAATCCTCGAGCTCACAGCTGTTGTTTTTTTTATTTTTTTAATACTGCTGCTGCTGCTGCTGCAAGGAAGGAATGGACTCACTTCCACTTCGACTTTCGAGCCTAAAGTACTAAACTACAGTATAGCGAGGTACGTACGATTTGCGGAACTATCGACTGGCCGGCTACAGGCATATCTCATACCAGGTATAACATACAAGATGTAACATGTATGTGTCTTTACCACCTGTCTACCCCCGTTACATGACCAGGCGTTGCCGTGCACGCCAGGTTGACTGCGAAAAGGGCCCTACGCTCGTATAAAATAGTTGTCACACAAAGCAGTGAACTGCTGTGAGCTGTATGTCCTCCAGGTTGTGGCGCTGGGGCTTGAATCTCTGTTGTTTTTAATGAGGAGATATTGATGCTGAGAAGGGCGAAGCCCTTCGAAGCATCAATAGATGCTCTTCATAATGGTTGGGTATGTGCCCGTGGGGGTGTACCCCCCTGGTCGCGAACGGACACAAACGGACAAAAAACAGTTCTGAAAGCTGCCGCAGCGTGGCTTTATTTAAAGAATCCTTAATATTGAGGTTTGTCTGTCTGCTCGTCCCTCGCACTTCGTCTGCACTTCGCACTTCGCACTTCGTTCGCTTTGCTTTTTTTTGGCGCGCGACGCGTACACTGAACCGATTCAGACACGCTCGGGACTGATAGAGGCCCGCTATTTGTGCCGACCGTCCTGTGCTATTCGTGTCGAAAGCCGTGCCGAGATCGGAGAGCTAGGCGGTAGTGACTGCCCTAAACTGTTGCCAGTACCAAATTGTGTCACTGGGATTTCTCGGCAGTAGAGCAAACTAGCAGTAGTATATAGCAACGATGAGGAGACATGTCAAGCAAGGCAAAACATGCGCTGTCAAGGGTGTAGGGTGGCGTGTTCCACACTAAAAACTAGTTGTTTGGTGACAGTCACGGCATGTCAAGGCTGTCAAGGGTTGAAACTGAAGACCACATTTCTCGGCAGTAGAGCAACAACGGTGATGATCGGACGAGAAGAGGAAGACCATCATCGCACACAGCACACACACCACCATCACCAGCAAACACCACAACGACGACCATCACCACCACCGCCACCACCCCTGCCCCACGAGCCGCAGGAGCACCAGAAGTTGTTGTTGCTCGTAGTGGCTGGTGGTGGTTGGTGGTGGCTTCGTCCCGTGGTTTGGTGGTGGTTCCTGGTACGCACTCGTTCAGCAGCAGCAGCATTTTGTTTTTTTTGTCCATCCCATTTCTTATCTGCTGCTGCTGCTGAGAGATGCAGAAAACAAAAAGACAATAAAACACGATTTCTGAAATGATACAGATTTTACGAAATACGAGCAAAAAGACAATACAAATAAAAACGAATTCTGAAATGATTCAGATTTCTTAGTTTGCATTTTTCTCTGTACAAGGTTTTTGCGCTGACACGCATCGCTTAACAATAAATGTTGGTGGGTGGTGTTGGTGATTGTAGGACTACCAGCCCAGGGACCAACCGACCTGATACCTGATAAAGATTTTACAAAATACGAGCAAAAAGATCATACAACAAAAACGAATTATGAAATGATTCAGATGTATTTGTTTACTGGTACATTTTTCTCTGTACTCGTACAAGGTTTTTGCGCTGACACGCATCGCTTAATTAACAGTAAATGTTGGTGGGTGGTGTTGGTGATTGTGGGACTACCAGCCGAGGGACCAACCGACCAACCCAGTAAATCTCTCACCCACCACGCACACCCATCAATTACCTGCCGGTCAGTAAAAAAAGGTTTATGTGCTGACCCAAATCGCTTAGAATAAAAAACGATCCCATCAATGACAATTAATTGCAGGAACACAGCAAAAAGAGAAGAGCCGCCAACGCAGTAGCTTAATGCAGTTAGGAGTTTGACCACTTGAAGGCGTCTGTCACGCTCCTCATTCCCACCGTTCTTGTAAATAATCGTGTGCCTCGGAAGTGGAAACCACAGAGCAAAGATAGTTTATCATATTTTGCAGCATACCAGGTGTACATGGTATCCCCCAATTTCCCTAACGCAGGCCATGGCTTGGTAAAATTCACCCAGCACCCAGACATTCTTTTCAAATTAACATAATATTAATATGCACGTATTCTTGACGTATTATATAATTTTTTAATATGTATACCGTATGTATACACACATCATGACGTTCGAGGTGGTCGCCAGAAGGCAATATTATGATGGCACATATTATATGATCCTAATAAACGTGAATGTTCTACACATACATACTCGTATACGACGTCTATATCCTACTTGGAGCCTTCATGTATGTACTCGTATACACTACCGGCCCTCTCATAAGAAAGTGCCCCACAAGAAACTCAGCCTAAGCATAACGGGGGAAATAAGAAAGTCGACAGCTATTATACTGAAGTTAGTGTTGGACACACCCCTTTCTCAAGTAAAAAAGTCAGCCTAAGCCCGATTTCCGGTTTCTCATGAGCGGGCAGGTGCTGTATGTGTACACTACGTCGTATATACGTTTAATTTTTTTAATATACGCTCGTAATGTGTGTTTGTTCGTTTTTCTTACATTATAAAACATACTTTGACCTTTATTTCTGAGTGCTGGGAGTCTTCTCCCCTCGTCGAAAGGGTGAAAGGGCGAGATATCAAAAGTCAGTCAAACTCATCGGGTAGGGGCGGATGCTGGACGGTAGGATTGAAGGCAATAGGGCATAGAGGGCACCCACCTGTGACCACACGGTTTGTCCAGAAGTTCGGTTGCTGTTGCTGAAACACCTTTCTCACACAGACAGGTTGAGCTGGCACGTACAAGTAAGCGATGCGCAAACGACATCAACAACGATGTTATCTACCTGGTATATGATAGCTTCACAAAACCTCCCGGTTTCAACCCCCTCGTCGAGTTTCTTCGAGTTCATTCTAACGGATAAGGGTCGTGGTGTTGGCATTGGCAACTTCCCGAACAGCACAAGAAGACGACAGTTTCACCAGTTTTCAGTCGTGTGACCGATTCAACCATGACATCATGAGTGGGTGAGTGAGTGGCCGTTGCAACAATATTTAAACGTGGAAACAGCTGAAGACCTGATACACACTACTCTGTTAATAATATGTATACTGCCGTAGTTTAAGGCCGTCTCTTATGGGACTTTTGTTTAGGTCCATAAATGGACCCCTTTTGACCAAGGGCAAAAAAACAGCATCTTATGGAACCCAAAACGACAAAGTTTGATCACAAAAAATATGAACATCAGTTTGACCAGGCCACCTTCTTACTGATTCTGCGCCCTAGAATGAACAGGGTCAGGGGTTACAAACTGACGTTCAAATTTGATCTTTGTATAGGTTTTTATATGCACAGTCAATATGTTTAGTGTAACAAACAGCACTCGTACGATTATACATGTACCCAGCACGCCAGTAGTACGAGTAGAGCTGTATATACCGACTGAAGAAGTGGTCGCGTACAAGCCCACACTCCTCGCCCGGCCCCCAGTCAGGAACTCTCACTACGGCATCGGGGAGGGACGATGAGGTGGATGTGAGCCGTCGATCTTCTTGAGGGGTTATCAACGAACGAGCTCTCGCTGGGCAGCTCGTATCCTACCACTGCTGCTGCTGCTGCTGCTGCTGCTGCTGCATCTTGCTCTCGACTATAGTCGAGCACGCTCGGCATCTATTAATAGGTGCCGTCACCGCTCTCTTGGGGTCGAAAGAGCTGCGCGCGGAGAGGCGGCACGTGCTGGGCGATGTTGGGGTGGTTTGATGCAAACTACGTAAAACTTTTGCCTTGAACGAGTACGATCTCGGTGGTACCTGCTTCGTGCGGTCGGTCACAGCACGTAGCACTGCTCTCTGCTGCTGTATACATATAATATACCTGGTATAATATCATACCTGGTACAGCAGTACAACAGTACTTGGTTTGTGTGTGGTCTCTTGTCCTTTGTGGTCTCCGCCTCACACGAAAACCATGAAACGCGTTTTTTTTGTCATACGCTTCCATAAAAACTACACTTGGCACTTGGCACGACTTCGAAAATGAAGTCACAAACAGACGAGTCAAAAGGGGTCCATTTATGAACCTCTAAAAAATCGCATAAGAAACGGCCTAAAGGTCACTACTCGTTGGACGAGGGGGTCCCGAACAGTTTTTTTCGACACTTGACAAAACTATCTAAAGTGGTCAGAATGGAAAAAAATCGGAGCACTGACTGTGATCGCTGGACGCTTTCTTATTTAGCACAAAACAACTTTTTTTTTTAATTTGCCAAAACCAATCACTCGGTTTTAAAGACCTCCCCCCCAGCACTGTGATTGCTGGACGATTTAGCAAAAAACAAGTTTTTTTTCAATTAAATTACAAACAGCAATCACTTGGTGTTATATACCCACCCCCCCTGATACCAGTGCTCCATCTCGAACGGGATGCGTGGCCAATGGCCAAATGACTAAGCCAAGCAACAAATGAGTACCCCCCACTTCCCCCCCCCAGCGATCACAGTGCTCCGATTAATGTTACATTCTGACTATTTTAGATAATACAAGGGGGCTTCGCCGCCGGCCCAGGCCGTCGGCGAAGCGAAGGAGGAATAAGGCCGGCAATACATCAGGTAGTTTACGATGCCAAGGGACCGAGAGGCTAAGGCTCCAGTTTACGATGCCAAGGGACCGTTGAAGAGACCCAGTTTGTATTGTTGATTCCTGACGTAATGAATGATGCAAAAAAGGCCCATAACATCAAAAGAAGTCCCGTTAAAATATTGTCGATTATTGATCCCTGACGCAATAAATGAGCCCCAATCAAAGGCACACTCTCCAGCAAGAAAACACACAAAGCATCGCAATGAGGCAAGCAAAGCCAAACCATGGAATAAAATCGACGGACTCTAAAATATGGTATACCCAAGCCACTTTCCCACAACGCACGACAGACAACTAAAGGAGTGACGCGAAAGAAGCCCAACCCATCCATGTAAAAAAGCACATAACATGAAAATGTAGGGTGTTTTTCCGTGCAACACCATGCAACACACGCTAGACCAACGCCACATCCATCTACGCTCTCGTGTCCGGCAATGGTGCCCAAGAAGCCAAAGCCATGAAAAATCCACGAATGCCACGAATGGAATATTCCACTCAACCGCTACTACCAAATAAAACGAAAACGATTTCCCGTGCTGCACACGATAGTCAACCGCTTAACAAATCGGGAAATCGACAAAACAATTAAAATATAAAAAGCGTTTTCCCGTGCAACACACGCCGGACAACCGCCACGAACAGAATATTGTAATGGTATGGGCTAGGAAGGCCGGTAATTACCTCTGCATAGGTAATTGGTCCGTTTTCGTATAACTTGGATGGCATTCGTATTCGGTATTCGGGGTATTTATAATATCTGTGGGCCATACTTGCCTGTGGGATTAATATAAGCTGCTTCTCTTCTACGCTTGACTCTACGGAAAGTGAGTAACACCAAGGATGCTTAATAGACAAACCTGCAAGGGGATACTCTGTGTCTCACCCAGTCTTATCACAATATACCACCCCACCGCAATACCGTGGGATAAAACAAAAACAAATTCCCGTGCGACACACGACAGACAACCGCAACATCCATCTACGAAAATCGACACAACAATCAAAATATAAAAAACGTTTACTACCAGTTCAACACACGACGTATAAATGCCATATCCATCTACGCTCATGTGTCTAAA
Organism: Saccharina japonica; assembly: GCA_008828725.1. NCBI lineage: Eukaryota > Phaeophyceae > Laminariales > Laminariaceae > Saccharina > Saccharina japonica. The sequence goes on from MEHQ01004257.1 coordinate 100,115, forward strand.
ATACGGCAGGGATACCCAAGAAGCATACAAACGTTTTTTTCTCGTGCAACACGCGACAGACAACAGCCACATCCATTTACGATCTCGTGTTTCCGGGAGTTATGCCCAAGAATTCAAAGCCATGGAGAAAAAGGAACATGACATCCCTCTACAAACCGAAGCGAACATTGAAAAGCTCAACAACAACAACAACACATTAAATGGGCAACATACATACATATAATACCTGGTACAAAAAGTCTACGTCTGTAATATATTAAAAATAATAATACCTGTTTACTTGAAAAAATAATATGTATAGTTATGTTTGTGAAATTTTCGCACTTTTCGCAACTTTTCTCTCCGCGCGAGCGCTTTTCGGCAAAACGCTAAGTACCCCGACACGGGAGGCCCGGCCGGACACATTGGTCGAGGTTTGGGCTCGATCCGAGCTCTGTGGCTCGCGTGGCGGGCGCTCGAAGTTTTTTTTCCCGCGGGAGTGGATAAGCCGATTTCCCGGGTTCTCAGCATGAGGCCGTGTTTCGTACGTACGTGCCAGTAAATAACGATTTTCTGTTTTTAGATGTTGTCTCTATTTTGCACGTACGTGTGTGGGTTCTACCCTCACGTGCCAGTATATAACAATGTCATGTTGTTTGCCCTGCTTTCACGAGCTGGTCATGAGCACACATAGGAGAGCGCAGACATACCGGTATACCACAGGTAGAAACAGAACATGCAGAGAGCACAACGTTACTACTCTGCATAAGCACCAGCAGGTAACACCGTGCGTGGGTGACACACCCATCTGCGCTGTACTGCTGTGGCTAGCTGTGTTTATCAGAGCAAGCGGTCCGTAATCCACCATCTACCTTTCTGTTGTGCTCATGTGTGTGACTGACCCACGCTCACTCTGGCTTGAAATGTAATGGTCGCTTTGATCAAATAATAGGAGTACCTCAACTGTTCATACATAAAGTTTTTTTCTTTCCTGAAGCTCACTCCAGAAATCTACGAGACATCAACAAACAAACAAACAAACAAACAAACAAACAAACAAACAAACAAACAAACAAACAAACAAACAAACAAACAAACAAACAAACAAACAAACAAACAAACAAACAAACAAACAAACAAACAAACAAACAAACAAACAAACAAACAAACAAACAAACAAACAAACAAACAAACAAACAAACAAACAAACAAACAAACAAACAAACAAACAAACAAACAAACAAACAAACAAACAAACAAACAAACAAACAAACAAACAAACAAACAAACAAACAAACAAACAAACAAACAAACAAACAAACAAACAAACAAACAAACAAACAAACAAACAAACAAACAAACAAACAAACAAACAAACAAACAAACAAACAAACAAACAAACAAACAAACAAACAAACAAACAAACAAACAAACAAACAAACAAACAAACAAACAAACAAACAAACAAACAAACAAACAAACAAACAAACAAACAAACAAACAAACAAACAAACAAACAAACAAACAAACAAACAAACAAACAAACAAACAAACAAACAAACAAACAAACAAACAAACAAACAAACAAACAAACAAACAAACAAACAAACAAACAAACAAACAAACAAACAAACAAACAAACAAACAAACAAACAAACAAACAAACAAACAAACAAACAAACAAACAAACAAACAAACAAACAAACAAACAAACAAACAAACAAACAAACAAACAAACAAACAAACAAACAAACAAACAAACAAACAAACAAACAAACAAACAAACAAACAAACAAACAAACAAACAAACAAACAAACAAACAAACAAACAAACAAACAAACAAACAAACAAACAAACAAACAAACAAACAAACAAACAAACAAACAAACAAACAAACAAACAAACAAACAAACAAACAAACAAACAAACAAACAAACAAACAAACAAACAAACAAACAAACAAACAAACAAACAAACAAACAAACAAACAAACAAACAAACAAACAAACAAACAAACAAACAAACAAACAAACAAACAAACAAACAAACAAACAAACAAACAAACAAACAAACAAACAAACAAACAAACAAACAAACAAACAAACAAACAAACAAACAAACAAACAAACAAACAAACAAACAAACAAACAAACAAACAAACAAACAAACAAACAAACAAACAAACAAACAAACAAACAAACAAACAAACAAACAAACAAACAAACAAACAAACAAACAAACAAACAAACAAACAAACAAACAAACAAACAAACAAACAAACAAACAAACAAACAAACAAACAAACAAACAAACAAACAAACAAACAAACAAACAAACAAACAAACAAACAAACAAACAAACAAACAAACAAACAAACAAACAAACAAACAAACAAACAAACAAACAAACAAACAAACAAACAAACAAACAAACAAACAAACAAACAAACAAACAAACAAACAAACAAACAAACAAACAAACAAACAAACAAACAAACAAACAAACAAACAAACAAACAAACAAACAAACAAACAAACAAACAAACAAACAAACAAACAAACAAACAAACAAACAAACAAACAAACAAACAAACAAACAAACAAACAAACAAACAAACAAACAAACAAACAAACAAACAAACAAACAAACAAACAAACAAACAAACAAACAAACAAACAAACAAACAAACAAACAAACAAACAAACAAACAAACAAACAAACAAACAAACAAACAAACAAACAAACAAACAAACAAACAAACAAACAAACAAACAAACAAACAAACAAACAAACAAACAAACAAACAAACAAACAAACAAACAAACAAACAAACAAACAAACAAACAAACAAACAAACAAACAAACAAACAAACAAACAAACAAACAAACAAACAAACAAACAAACAAACAAACAAACAAACAAACAAACAAACAAACAAACAAACAAACAAACAAACAAACAAACAAACAAACAAACAAACAAACAAACAAACAAACAAACAAACAAACAAACAAACAAACAAACAAACAAACAAACAAACAAACAAACAAACAAACAAACAAACAAACAAACAAACAAACAAACAAACAAACAAACAAACAAACAAACAAACAAACAAACAAACAAACAAACAAACAAACAAACAAACAAACAAACAAACAAACAAACAAACAAACAAACAAACAAACAAACAAACAAACAAACAAACAAACAAACAAACAAACAAACAAACAAACAAACAAACAAACAAACAAACAAACAAACAAACAAACAAACAAACAAACAAACAAACAAACAAACAAACAAACAAACAAACAAACAAACAAACAAACAAACAAACAAACAAACAAACAAACAAACAAACAAACAAACAAACAAACAAACAAACAAACAAACAAACAAACAAACAAACAAACAAACAAACAAACAAACAAACAAACAAACAAACAAACAAACAAACAAACAAACAAACAAACAAACAAACAAACAAACAAACAAACAAACAAACAAACAAACAAACAAACAAACAAACAAACAAACAAACAAACAAACAAACAAACAAACAAACAAACAAACAAACAAACAAACAAACAAACAAACAAACAAACAAACAAACAAACAAACAAACAAACAAACAAACAAACAAACAAACAAACAAACAAACAAACAAACAAACAAACAAACAAACAAACAAACAAACAAACAAACAAACAAACAAACAAACAAACAAACAAACAAACAAACAAACAAACAAACAAACAAACAAACAAACAAACAAACAAACAAACAAACAAACAAACAAACAAACAAACAAACAAACAAACAAACAAACAAACAAACAAACAAACAAACAAACAAACAAACAAACAAACAAACAAACAAACAAACAAACAAACAAACAAACAAACAAACAAACAAACAAACAAACAAACAAACAAACAAACAAACAAACAAACAAACAAACAAACAAACAAACAAACAAACAAACAAACAAACAAACAAACAAACAAACAAACAAACAAACAAACAAACAAACAAACAAACAAACAAACAAACAAACAAACAAACAAACAAACAAACAAACAAACAAACAAACAAACAAACAAACAAACAAACAAACAAACAAACAAACAAACAAACAAACAAACAAACAAACAAACAAACAAACAAACAAACAAACAAACAAACAAACAAACAAACAAACAAACAAACAAACAAACAAACAAACAAACAAACAAACAAACAAACAAACAAACAAACAAACAAACAAACAAACAAACAAACAAACAAACAAACAAACAAACAAACAAACAAACAAACAAACAAACAAACAAACAAACAAACAAACAAACAAACAAACAAACAAACAAACAAACAAACAAACAAACAAACAAACAAACAAACAAACAAACAAACAAACAAACAAACAAACAAACAAACAAACAAACAAACAAACAAACAAACAAACAAACAAACAAACAAACAAACAAACAAACAAACAAACAAACAAACAAACAAACAAACAAACAAACAAACAAACAAACAAACAAACAAACAAACAAACAAACAAACAAACAAACAAACAAACAAACAAACAAACAAACAAACAAACAAACAAACAAACAAACAAACAAACAAACAAACAAACAAACAAACAAACAAACAAACAAACAAACAAACAAACAAACAAACAAACAAACAAACAAACAAACAAACAAACAAACAAACAAACAAACAAACAAACAAACAAACAAACAAACAAACAAACAAACAAACAAACAAACAAACAAACAAACAAACAAACAAACAAACAAACAAACAAACAAACAAACAAACAAACAAACAAACAAACAAACAAACAAACAAACAAACAAACAAACAAACAAACAAACAAACAAACAAACAAACAAACAAACAAACAAACAAACAAACAAACAAACAAACAAACAAACAAACAAACAAACAAACAAACAAACAAACAAACAAACAAACAAACAAACAAACAAACAAACAAACAAACAAACAAACAAACAAACAAACAAACAAACAAACAAACAAACAAACAAACAAACAAACAAACAAACAAACAAACAAACAAACAAACAAACAAACAAACAAACAAACAAACAAACAAACAAACAAACAAACAAACAAACAAACAAACAAACAAACAAACAAACAAACAAACAAACAAACAAACAAACAAACAAACAAACAAACAAACAAACAAACAAACAAACAAACAAACAAACAAACAAACAAACAAACAAACAAACAAACAAACAAACAAACAAACAAACAAACAAACAAACAAACAAACAAACAAACAAACAAACAAACAAACAAACAAACAAACAAACAAACAAACAAACAAACAAACAAACAAACAAACAAACAAACAAACAAACAAACAAACAAACAAACAAACAAACAAACAAACAAACAAACAAACAAACAAACAAACAAACAAACAAACAAACAAACAAACAAACAAACAAACAAACAAACAAACAAACAAACAAACAAACAAACAAACAAACAAACAAACAAACAAACAAACAAACAAACAAACAAACAAACAAACAAACAAACAAACAAACAAACAAACAAACAAACAAACAAACAAACAAACAAACAAACAAACAAACAAACAAACAAACAAACAAACAAACAAACAAACAAACAAACAAACAAACAAACAAACAAACAAACAAACAAACAAACAAACAAACAAACAAACAAACAAACAAACAAACAAACAAACAAACAAACAAACAAACAAACAAACAAACAAACAAACAAACAAACAAACAAACAAACAAACAAACAAACAAACAAACAAACAAACAAACAAACAAACAAACAAACAAACAAACAAACAAACAAACAAACAAACAAACAAACAAACAAACAAACAAACAAACAAACAAACAAACAAACAAACAAACAAACAAACAAACAAACAAACAAACAAACAAACAAACAAACAAACAAACAAACAAACAAACAAACAAACAAACAAACAAACAAACAAACAAACAAACAAACAAACAAACAAACAAACAAACAAACAAACAAACAAACAAACAAACAAACAAACAAACAAACAAACAAACAAACAAACAAACAAACAAACAAACAAACAAACAAACAAACAAACAAACAAACAAACAAACAAACAAACAAACAAACAAACAAACAAACAAACAAACAAACAAACAAACAAACAAACAAACAAACAAACAAACAAACAAACAAACAAACAAACAAACAAACAAACAAACAAACAAACAGACAAACAAACAAACAGACAAACAAACAAACGAACAAACAAACAAACAAACAAACAAACAAACAAACAAACAAACAAGCAAACACGAAGAAAGCAGAAGATAAAGAAAGGAAGCGTCGTGGTTCGCCCGGGGGAGGTGTGACAGACTTTTAATTTTCCTTTTTTTTCCAACCCCATTTGTTATTATCGCCCTTCCTTTATCTCTCCTTCCTAGTCGTGACCCAAATCCGGGATCACAAAGTGGGCTCTTCTCCCTCCTCGCCCCCTACGGTTGTTGCATTACATTGGTATCGCCAGAAGATTTCAGCACTTTCTTCCCTCGTCAACTCTCGTCGAATTGTGTGCTTACCCACGCTAAAATAAGCGCTCTCGACAGTTGTTGGTGTCATTTTAAAATGAAAGTTTATATACGGAGACTCGACCCCTCGACCTCCAACTTAATAGGCCTTGTGGTTTTACCTGTTGGACCACCGGGACGACCGGCGTTGGGTTAGGGTTAGGTGAAAATGTAAAAATTTAAACAAACAAACAACGTAAACAGAGGAAGACTGAGAACCAAATGAAAGGAACCGAAGCAGAAAAGTAAACAGAGGCACAGCAGTTCTTGTACTGTTATTACAGACAGGTTCTAGTCGGTCTGATACATTCATTCATACCCTGTCTAACGACTCGTTCCTGCTTTCGTCAGCCGCGGTTTCTCTACGAACCGTTGCCCCCCCGTCTCCATCCCCTTGAGCGCCACCCATACAACAAATGTGTGGCGCTTGTGGTCAATCTAATAGGGGGATGAATTTAAATATATACCAGGTATGTATGTATATGATCACGTCGTACATAGTACCGTCCCGCTCATAAGAAAGCGACTCACAAGAACGTCAGCCTGAACAATTGAAAACATTAAGAAAGCTCTCCGCCTAGTCAGTGCATATAGGCTAAAGGAAAGTGACCCCTTCCTGTTGCTGCTCTGGGCCCAAGAAACCATTCATTGTGCAGCACTACCGTACGAGTAATGAGAACGTCTTCTCGGGGACTATAATAAGAACGAACGCGCAACATGAGAAAGTGTGCTTTCAAGCGCGCCCAGAAAATGAACGTCAACCTGAGCCCGATTTCAGTTTTCTTGTGAGAGGGGCCCCGGTACTGCTGGAGTCCGAACAGTTTTTTTCGTCGCCTACATATATACCATATACCATATTCTTATGATTAATGGAGCTCAGTAAATCGTCAGTTCTCCACGCCCGGGCCATTTGCATATCTCAGGAAAACCTGAATTCTCGACGCACGTGCCTCGCGGTCCGCATTCGTACCCCCCGCCGTAGTTGAGATTTTTTTCCGCCGCCGTGGTGAAAGTTTTCAAGTTCTATTGATTTAATGTGTGAGGATGAAACCGCTCCGCTCCGTATCCGGACTCTTACAGTGATGAGATTTTTTTTCCCCCCGNTGTGGAAGACAGGTCGTAGATACCTATCGTAGATCCCGTACACGCATGCGCGAAAGGACACGTCACCGGTCAGGCAATATACGGTCCTGGGTCACGAGCGGTGTCACCCGTCATAGACGGCGTTGACCCGCCCCCAGGGCACTTTTGCCAGGTGTCTAGTTCCGCCGCACCGAGCGTGGGCTCCCGCCCACGGTCAGAGAATAAGCTTTGGCGAGCTTTAGCATACCTCCTTGCTATATAGAGAAAGAGAAAGGTCTCAGTGTGCGTCCGCTGTGAAGACGATCGTCAAGGGACCTCAGCACGGTGACGCCCTCTCCGCTACGACTTCAGCTCCGCGACACCTGCCCAGCTCCAGCCTCAGTTCGTACGAGTACCTGATCAGCAAGACCGTCTCCTCTACCTCGACTTCGGCACCGCGTGAGAGACGACACATTTACATACCATATAATATACGAAATTTAATTTACAAGGGGGCTTCGCCGCCGGCCCAGGCCGCCGGCGAAGCGAAGGAGGAATAAGGCCCGCAATAAATCAGGTAGTTTACGATGCCAAGGGACCGAGAGGCTAAGGCTCCAGTTTACGATGCCAAGGGGCCGTTGAAGAGACCCAGTTTGTATTGTTGATTCCTGGCGTAATGGATGATGCAAAAAAGGCCCAAAGCATCGAAAGAAGTCCCGTTAAAATATTGTCGATTACTGATCCCTGACGCAATAAATGAGCTCCAATCAAAGGCACACTCTCCAGCAAGAAAACACACATAGCAACGCAATGAGGCTAGCAAAGCCAAACCATGGAATAAAATCAACGGACTCTAAAATATGGTATACCCAAGCCCCTTTCCCACAACGCACGACAGACAACTAACGGAGTGACGCGAAAGAAGCCCAACCCATCCATGTAAAAAATCACAAAAATCAAAATATTGGGTGTTTTCCTTGCAACACCATGCAACACACGCTAGACCAACGCCACATGCATCTACGCTCTCGTGTCCGGCAATGGGGCCCAAGAAGCCAAAGCCATGAAAAATCCACGAATGCCACGAATGGAATATTCCACTCAACCGCTACTACCGTGGGATAAAACGAAAACGATTTCCCGTGCTGCACACGACAGTCAACCGCCTAACAAATCGAGAAATCGACAAAACAATTCAAATATTTAAAGCGTTTTCCCGTGCAACACACACCGCACAACCGCCACGAACAGAATATACCACCCCACCGCAATACCGTGGGATAAAACAAAAACAAACTCCCGTGCGACACACGACAGACAACCGCCACATCCATCTACGCCCATGTGTCTACGGCAGTCCTAACCCACGAAGCTGCACCATGAAAAAACTAATCCACGAACAGAATATACCGCTCTACCGCAAAACCGTGGGATAAAACGAAAACTATTTCCCGTGCGACACACGACGGACAACCGCCACATCCATCTACGCTCTCGTGTCCGGCAGCCATGAAATAAAATTCACGAACATAATATTATTTCACTCTACCCCTATATCGTGGGATGAAACGAAAACGATTTCACGTGCGACACACGACAGACAACCGCCACACCCATTTACGAAAATCGACAAAACAATCAAAATATCAAAACAAAACGTTTACTACCCATTCAACACACGACGTACAACTGCCATACCCATCTACGCTCATGTGTTTAAAATACGGCAGAGATACCCAAGAAGCATCAAACGTTTTTTTTCTCGTGCGACACGCGACAGACAACAGCCACATCCATTTACGATCTCGTGTCTACGCTCTCGTGTTTCCGGGAGTTAGGCCCAAGAAGCCAAAGCCATGGGGAAAAAGGAACATGACATCCCTCTACAAACCGAAGCGAAAACTGAAAAGCTCAACAACAACAACAATAACAACAAACAACAACAACAACAACAACAACAAATACAACAACATCAACAACATCAACAACGACAACATCAACAACAACAACAACAAACAACAACAAACAATAACAACAAAAACAACACCAAACCAAGAAAAAACAACAACAACACCAAATAACAACAATAACAACAACAACAACAACAACAAATACAACAACATCAACAACAACAACAACACACAACAACAAACAACAATAACAACAACAACAACAACTTCACCCCCATGCGCCAGCGAATCCATACATACATACTGAATTACCGTAGTACAAACAAAACTCTACGGTGGTGTAATTGGATTAAAAAATGGAATACTTTTACTCAGCGCGCCCCCGCGCAGTGGGGGGGGGGAGCTCGCGCCCCCCGACACGTCACAAAAAAAAAAAACAAAAACGACACCACACCCGTAGGAAGGTCAGAATGAAAAACAAACCGGATCGCTGTGATCACAGGACGAAATGATGAGCGAAAACCAGGGGGGGTAAATAAAAAAAAAACATGACTTATTGTTTTCTGCGATGACAACGGTCCGGTTCTTCCCTCCGATATAGGGGGGGGGAGGGGGGGGGTATCTGGGATTCAGATCCGCGCATACACTCGGTTTACTTGAAAAAATAATAATTGGTATCACTACGTATATACGTAAAGGGGTACTTCAAATAACCTGGTTAGCGACACAAAAAAATACCCAACATACGAAAACACGAACTCGTAGTCGAACTCGTACGTAGCGACACTAAAAAAACATTAACAACAACGTAAACAACGTAAACAACGTAAACAACAACAGCAACAACAACAACTTAACCCTTATAGGACTGGAGTCCCGTTATGGGGACAAATTGCTTAGAATTAAAGTCGTTTGTCCCCAAAACGGGACTGCAATCCTAAAAGGGTTCAAATGGGCATAAATAATAACACGACGACAACCACATATATATATATCTATCAATACAATATAAATACCCGTACCCATACATTCATATCATACCATCCAGTATACGGATACTGTTTTTATGATACGCTGCACGCGCATTGTTATGTGTGTGTGTTCTTCACATTAAACCTTCCTTTCTACCCGTCGACATCCAGCACACCCCGTGTCCGTGCCGATTCTTCATCCTAAAAAGGTACCAGTTCTGTGGTCACAAAACTACGACACAGAGATACTACACTCAGTGCAGTAAGCAGAGCAGACAGTGCAACGCCATATACGACAGGCGAGACCTACCCTGCTAGCAATCCAGGTGCATGCAAGAGAAAAAAAGAGAAAAAAAGAAAAAAGCGAAAAGAAAAAATAATAAAAAGTAAATATACTGAAGCAAATCAACAATCAAGCAACCAAATAAAAATCATGACAAAAAAAGAATGAAAGTGTCGTGCTCCTCCCAGAGGAGATGCGACCTCCAATAAAAAACCAAATGAAATGAAAGAAAATGAAATGAAATGAACCGAAACAGCGCCAACATAGCAAGATATGTGCCTGTGTATTAATATTACCTAAAAGGGTTAGAATGGGCAAAAATAATAACACGGCGACAACATCTATTGTTGTTGTTGTTGTCTTCACATTAAAACCCGTTCTTTCTACTCAACCACATCAGTACACCCAGTGCCTGTCCTGATTCCCAGTCCTAGAGAGATACAAATTATGTGGTCACAGACTGTGAAACAGAGATAAACCCAAACAAAATAAACGCAAACTAATGGGTACGTAAAGCAAGTGAGATGCGTAACGTACCGGGTACGAGAACACAGCGACACGAGCCGAACCAAAAAATAAGAACAAAAAGACAAATAAAAAACGAATTCTGAAATGAAACATAATACAAATGACGCAGGGAGACAGAAGCGCCCCTAGAAGAAAAGCACACGTGCCCAAGATGAACAGATAACTGCTGCACGGGCGAGGCAACACGAAAAAGAGGGAGACACCGGCATAGGGTGGAAACAAAGAGAGAAACAAGGCAAAAAAAGCAAGAAAGAAGACACGAGAGAGGAAAAGAGAAAAATCGTTCTCAAGGCAAGCTCAAGGCGATGGTAACAACAAGTTCCCGTCTCTGCTATAAAAACTGATACGGGGACCATGTCACACCTTCTGTCATCTCATTCCCACTCTTAAACAAAGACGGTGTCAAGAGCCGGCACTACCTCTGCCGCGCCCCCCCCATGAACACATCAACAGGAAACAAATAATAGAATTCAAGGACTAGTCGAGCCGATATTTGCACCACGATCTACCATTTCGTTTCTGCATTCGTCGACAGCTGTATCAGTACGGCCGCCCCTGCCCCCCCCCCCCTCTCCTGGTCGCCTCTCTTGGCGTCCTCACTGCATGCCGTAGCCAGCTCCTCTCCGCTTCGGCCCTGTGCCACCTCGCCATGAAATGGTCCGCCGCCTCGCCAACCCCCCATACCACACCCCCTCTTCTTTAGCCGCTCTCGCCATGATAGTAACCGTCTCTGCTCCGAACAGTAAGGGGAGCTTTCTGTGGAGCCCTCTGTCGCTCGAAAACACCCTGATGATCATCTGCTTAGACATTGGGCCCAGTTATTTTCTGGTCGGCCAGACCCCGGGTTCGTCCCACCGGCGATCGTCCCAAACATCACCCGCCTGGTCAGCCGCTCATTGGTCGTGCGCTGTACGCCCCCCGCAAAGAGGAGGCGTCGTTTGCGGATGGTCGTCTCAACGCTCTCGCATTGTGCGTTCTTGAGAGCCTTGGCGTACGACATGAGATGGTCGGTGCGTTGTCGGCGCTGGAAACCAATGAACCGTAGCAGGAATTTGTGGTGTGCCGTTCGGAGCTCAGCGAAGTGCTCCTGGCCAAGTGTCCACGTCACACACCCGTACGGCAGTGTCTCCATCACCTGTTTATATGATCCATATTATTCAATGCTGCTCGGTAGGGATGATGATTATGATGTCCAAACGTACCTTCACGACTATACCGGTTTCGGTCTAACCCGCGGGTAACCGGCCCCCCTCGGCACCGCGCCCGCAGCACGCTCGCTCCGCGCATCAGACCTCAGTGACCCCACTCAAAGAACGGACGCCCACGGCGCACTTGGCGAGCGGGGGGGGGTGAATGCGCCCTCCCGGGGATATTTCTGTTTTCCCCGCGCTGACTCTATGATAAGCCCCATCAAACCGTGGATCAGCCGTTGACAACGCGTTCCACGATATAGGTTGCAATATTTGGCTGAAACGTTTTCTGAATTATCAGTCTCTTTAATACAAAATATTTGGACTTTCATTGTTGTGTTGACATATTGTATGCAGTATACTCTTTAGGTCGTAAGATTGTCGGGTACTCTCATTTCCAATTAAAAAACAATATTCGGACGAGGTACGGAGCTCCTGAATAGCAAAGCTCAGAAAATACTTCTCGCACTTTTATCGTAGCATGGATGTGAGGGTGGGGTTACCACACCTTCAGGACGGTATCGACCCGGGTCCTGTCCGGTCTTCGGGTTGTTAGAGTCGTATATATTTGAAAGGATTTCAGATACGGGACTGGGACACTATCATCCCCTCGTTTGGTGGGACCTCTGCGTTGTCTCGAGGGGCAATCTTCGCCGCGCGCCTCCATGATCCCCAGTTAATCAGCAGTCTGAACGCGGGGGTAGAGGTTTTCACATCTTGCTGTTCGATATTGATTCGGGGACACATGCTACGGTAGAGGTGCTGCCATGTCTTTTCTGAGCTCCTCACTTAAGGAGCGCCATACCTCACCGAACAAATTACTTTGGAGGAAAATTAAAGGGGCAACTGCCAAAATCAGGTATACCTGATCCATTTGAGCCAAAATCAGGTATCTACTAAAACCAAGTAAAAAACTCACGCCACGAACGGTGTTTTTCACGACTTTTTGGCTGTGAGAAATAATCAAACATACTTTTGAATTTGCGCTTGAACATCAGAATGATAGTGAATGTGTGTGTCCTCCAAACTCTTGATACATCTTGTATGCTATTTTAAGTACGGGTATTAATATCATGCTTTCATTGATTTCGTGATCACACTCACCCCTACGACGTGTATTTCCGTATTCTTGTACCAGGTATACGTATGTATATAGTCGTAGCCGCATTGATACCATACAAACAAAAATGCGAGTTAATTTGAGACTGAACTGCTCGCTTTCCGTACCGTGTCAGCACGCAGCAGTACGTAATACCTGGTATATTACAACAGGTCTACTGTGCTGTATGCGCGCGTATGCTACGTTCTGTAGTCGTTGTGGCGGGTCGTTTGTACGTAGTGTGGTGATGTCTTCGGGTCAGGCGTATAGGAGACAGTATACGTATGGCCTCTGATTGGCTCAAAATTCGCCAAAATCAGTTGAAAGCTAACCAAAGTAGACAAATCCAGGTGTACCTGACCATTTCATGCCAACATCAGGTACGATGTGAGGCTGGCCAATGAGAGGTGTCCTAGCGTGTGCTTTGTACTTGGTTTTAGTTGTAGTACCTGTTTTTGGCACCAAAGTGACCAGGTGTACCTGATTTTGGCTAAAGCCCAAATAAAAGTGCTGCCGGATGAGAAATATCATGATCGAAGTCTACTCTGAAACATATTTCGTCCCAAACAAACAATAAACAATCAAAGCCCAACGAATTTGGGTTAAGGAGCCCG
>MEHQ01004257.1:114425-154474 GCA_008828725.1 Saccharina japonica
TATACGATACCAGTCATTTACTTGATACCAGGTATGGTATTGGGTACCACCCTACGTATGTATGTGCATGATGCTGCTATTAATATAGTATCACCTGAAGAAGACATTATTAATTAATCGGGTCAGCTTTTTCATTCTGAGTGAATAATGCGAATAATGCCCTGCACGGTCGCCCCGGTGGGCTAGCCCATCCCGATGAGCCGTGTATGTATGCAGAAACATGGGAAATTCGGGGGAATCCCATTTCCCCGGACTCAAACATGAGTCGAAGATGCGGGTCCTCAAAAGCCACTCCCACACCTCTAAGTTGCGAAGAACACAATACGAAGTATTGTATATGTTTATATGATCCATATTATTTAATGCTGCTCGGTAGGGATGTGATGATTATGATGTCCAAACGTACCTTCACGACTATACCGGTTTCGGTATAACCCGCGGGTAACCGGCCTCCCTCGGCACCGCGCCCGCAGCACGCTCGCTCCGCGCATCAGACCTCAGTGACCCTACTAAAAGAACGGACGCCCACGGCGAACTTGGCCAGCGGGGGGGGGTGAATGCGTCCTCCCGGGGTTATTTCTGATTTTCCCGCGCTGACTCTATGATAAGCCCCATCAAACCGTGGATCAGCCGTTGAGAACGCGTTCCACGATATAGGTTGCATTATTTGGCTGAAACGTTTTCTGGATGACCTATTAAAGGCTCTTTAACACAAAATCGTCGGACTTTCATTGTTGTGTTTACATATTGTATGCAGTATACTCTTTAGGTCGTAAGATTGTCGGGTACTCTCATTTGCCATGAAAAAACAATATTCGGACGAGGTACGGAGCTCCTAAATAGCAAAGCTCAGAAAATACTTTGCGCACTTTAATCGTAGCATGGATGTTAGGGTGGGGTTTCCACACCTTCAGGACGGTATCGACCCGGGTCCTGTCCGGTCTTCGGGTTGTTAGAGTCGTAGGTATTTGAAAGGATTTCAGATCCGGGGCTGGGACACTATCACCCCCTCGTGTGGTGGGACCTCTGCGTTGTCTCGAGGGGAAATCTTCGCCGCGCGCCTCCATGATCCCCATCCAATCAGCAGTCTGAACGCGGGGGTTGAGGTTTTCACATCTTGCTGTTCGATATTGATTCCGGGACGCATGCTACGGAAGAGGCGCACCATGTTTTTTCTGAGCTCCTCACTTAAGGAGCGCCATACCTCACCGAACAAATAATTTTGGAGGGAAATAAAAGGGGCAAGTGCCAAAATCAGGTATACCTGATCCATTTGAGCCAAAATCAGGTATATACTAAAACCAAGTAAAACACTCACGCCACGAATGGTGTTTTTCGCGACTTTTGGCTGTGAGAAATAATCAAACATACTTTTGAATTTGCGCCTGAACAGCAGAATGATAGTGAACGTGTGTGTCCTCCAAACTCTTGATACATGTTGTATGTTATTTTCAGTACGGGTATTACTATCTGTCGTATGCTTTCATTGATCTCGTGATCACACTCACCCCTACGACGTGTATTTCCGTATTCTTGTATCAGGTATACGTATGTATATAGTCGTAGCCACATTGGTACCATACGAACAAAAAATCAAGTTAATTTGAGACTGAACTGCTCGCTTTCCGTGCCGTGTCAGCACGCAGCAGTACGTAATACCTGGTATATTACAACAGGTCCATTGTGCGGTATGCGCGCGCCTGATACGTTCTGTAGTCGTTGTGGCGGGTCGTATGTACGTAGTGTGGTGATGTCTTCGTGTCGGGCGTATAGGAGACAGTATACGTATGGCCTCTGATTGGCTCAAAAATCGCCAAAATCAGTTGAAAGCTAACCAAAGTACAGTAGACAAATCCAGGTGTACCTGACCATTTCATGTCAAAATCAGTACGATGCGAGGCTGGCCAATGAGAGGTGTCCTAGCGTGTGATTTGCACTTGGTTTTAGTGTAGCACCTGCTTTTGGCACCAAAGTGCTTTTGGCACCAAAGTGACCAGGTGTACCTGATTTTGGCTAAAGCCCAAATAAAAGTGCTGCCGGATGAGAAATATCATGATCGAAGTCTACTCTGAAACATATTTCGTCACAAACAAACAATAAACAATCAAAGCCCAACGAATTTGGGTTAAGGAGCCCGGTCATTCGGAAAACGATTCAGCCAAAAAGTGTTACCTCTACCGTAGCACGCGTCCGGGACGGGTCCGTTTTCATCCCCGGGTTGTTGGAGTTGTAGATGTATGTAATGGTTTCTGATCAGGGGGTAGGACCTCACCTCTGCATAACACGTAACGCGCATGTATACACCCGATATGCCAATAACAGCATGTATACATCTTTGATACAGCACTTTCAAGCAAATACCCGTTCCTTTGACGCACGTAAGTTCGTATTGATCTTAATACCCGGCTTAATATGTAACTTTCATGCCTTCACCCTGTACATTAATATCCGTATGCTTGACGCTCGCAAAGTGTCCGTATAAATTTGGATGCAGATCTTGCAAGGGTGTACTCACTGTGGATCGCCATCTCGTTCTTATTTATCGTAGGAATCAGGCATGACTCTGGTAAAACATGCAATACTCTATATTGCATGCTGGGTTATGCGCAGTGGGGTAACACGATAGTGGAGGGCACATGAAATAACTTGATTAATGTTCTTGCTCGTTTGATCCGCAGTACCTTTTCATTTTATATTAACGTTTGTGTTTCGGAAGGGTCAGACATGACTCTCCTCAAAATAGCAATATATCCGTATATTATTCTGGGTTCTGCGCAGTCGGTTGAGGCAATAGAACGAGGAGGCATCAACGAAATGGACGCATCTACGGGCTCATATGATCGACATACTTTTTTTTTTCATCATCGCAAGAGTCAGACAGACTCTGCTCCAAAGTGCAATATTAAATATAACCTGTTGAGTCATGAGCAGTGTTGTTGACGCGATAGGATAAGGCTCATACACGAAATGTAAGGATGTAGTCGCTCGTTTGGTCCGTCATACGTTTTATTTTTAAAATATTTTTGTGTATCGTAAGGCTCAGGCCTTACTCTAGTGTATGCTGGTTTATGAGCAGTGGGTTGACACGATAATAGATGATACATACACATGCGAGCATATTCTGGCTAATGTGGCCGTCATACTTATTCATGTATCGTAAGGGTCACGCATCACTCTACTCAGAAGCGCAATATATTATGATAGTTCCGTCAGGTCGCATCAGTGGGTGGATGCAATTCGGGAGGATTATCCCAGAGTGCTGTCTTTCCGTTGCGCATTTTTGCCTAAATTTTACCAAATAACTTGTTTGATCTAGGAGGATTGCGGATGGACGTGCGTACATGCCTAACTTCCAAGCCCCTACCGACGAGTCTTGTGGGGGGCGGTTATGTCTCAGCGTGAAATAAACGGTGTCGTCGTGCTTCATACTATCTACATATCGTAAGGGTCGGACACGACTCTGCTAAACAATTGCAATATTATATTAGAGCATGTTGGGATATGCTCGGTTCGTTGATGCAATTTTTGAGAGTCATATATCAATTAGATTGTATGTGTAGCTGCTAATTCAGGCACGGCTGATTGTTTGCTGTCCCTCTCGTCCCGTTATTGCCGTAGGAGGTGCATGGCAGCCCCCACTTCCGTGGGGTCTGCTGCCGCCGTCCGAAACGCAGGGACCTAGCGGGCCCTAGTAAGGGCCCCCTATCGGTCCGGTGCAGTTCCCGCTGCCTCCTGGACCGCCATCGCAGCCGAAACAGTGGAAACAAACCCCACCGCAGGGACCACCCCGCCTCCACAGCCGTGGCACCCTCTTCGCAGCGGGAGGCACCACCGTTGGCACCGCCGCTCGCACCGCAGGCACTACCTCCCGCAGTCCAGCAACAGCCGAAACCTCCCGCAGGCCAGCCATAGCCGCTACCTCCTGCAGCCCAGCAACTCCTTGCAGCCTACTCCATAAAGGTCCCGGCTGGCACGGGTGGCCTTCGCGGCGCAGGTGGACCCCATGCCGCTGGTTCCCACCGCGACACACTCGCCCCCCGCCGCTCGGTTGAGCGCAGGTGACAGTCGCGATGCGCGAAAGGTGCAGGGCCCCAACAAGGCGATAAAGCGGATAAGGAGCGAGATCGATAGTAAGAACCCCACTTGGACAATCTACACGGGGATGTCCCAAGAGGAGTTGAGTATTCACATCAGCACGGTCCCCTATTTCAGGAGAAGCTTACGAGTGAGCTTATAACGATCGACGGCGGGATCTGACCACTCTGACGCCGCGGGCGTAGCGTACTACCGCCCTTTGCTTTTTAGATCGACGCTTCTGCGCAGGGAGTTGGTCCAGGATGTCATTGGTGACCACTTGAGCATGCGCGACGGTACATCATCCATTCAAATGTTGGAAATGCCGATATTATACGGCTCCTTCACCCAGGTCCCGGCCGGCAACGTGTCTGTGACCGAGTGTTTGCGCAAGCTGGTGAGGGAGGGGCTGCAGCAGATCGGGGGGGGGGAAGCAGCCGACAGGGCACGGAATGAAGTCACAGTGAAGGCCTCGGAAGAGGCATAGAAGCCGCTCCTTGCCGTCTCGTGGTAGTCTACCGAGTGCTCATCGCCGACACGGTCCATGCTCACCTCTCGGAAGCGGTATTTGTTTGGAGATACATCACAGAGCGACAGCTGAGTGACCTCCGGCAGCGTCTTGTCCAGATGTTGCTGCCGAGCGCGTTCGACTAGGACGGCCTGCAGGGGGTGGTACATAAACGCCTCATGGCGTATGCCAGATGAGGTCCGGCCGTTGTGGGTAGATTTTGCGCGCCCCATAGACGCAACGATGAAGGCTCGGGGAGTGACGACGGAATATGTTTTCGGAGGAATGGACACGCTCCTTGCCGCGCGTAGCCATGTATATCAGAAGCTGACGGCGACGGGCCCAAGGGAAACGTCGGCCAGATTAAAAGCTTCGCACTCATGGGTGGGAAGTTGAGGGCAAAGGCGCGACACCTGTTCCGCCATTTGTGGTCCGGCATCACCGAGTTCCCTAATCCTCACCCTCACCCTACCCCCTTGTTTTCCTGCGTCAGGGCGGCGCCAGCCGTCGTCCCGAATAGAGAACGCAAGAGTGGCGAACGGTGTCACGGCAACTATGAAGGACACAAAAGGGGTGCTATTGATGTGTTTTTCACGGATCCAGAGCGTGCTGAGAGAGTTTCGAGGCAACGGCTTCGTCACGTAGTATGTCCATACTCGCCGCTACAAGTATGCTGGGTAGCTCCACAAATTACCTCAAGGATTATATCATGACAAAAACGTGTGCAGTTCCTAAATCGCCACGGGCATGAAACGACCCGCTGCCACCGATACCTCCACCTCCGCCAGTCCCACCCCTTGGCAGCCGACTACCATGCCGAGAAATCCCAGACTCGCACACCACCATCTAGATTTGACCGGTGCTACGGTAGGGGGGGTAGCCTGATTTTCACTACCACGTTTACTTCACTCGGGC
This sequence comes from Saccharina japonica, assembly GCA_008828725.1. NCBI lineage: Eukaryota > Phaeophyceae > Laminariales > Laminariaceae > Saccharina > Saccharina japonica. Next base: position 119,923 of record MEHQ01004257.1, read on the forward strand.
GAGTGGCTCTGTACCTCACTCCAAACTGGACGCAGAAATATATATATATATTGTTGTCGCAGAGTAGCACGCATACCATGGAGGTGCATATCTCGAGAACGTAAAGCGTTAATACTTGAAAAATGCGAAGAAAGACGGTAGTCACTCGGCGGAGTGGCTCTCATCCGCTGAAAATAATGGATTTCAAAGCGACCCCCCTCCGTAGCACCAGTCATTTTGTCAAGCTCAACTAATAAAGCGCTGCCCCTCGAAAGCTGCGGAGTACCGCTTCCACGAGGGTATGTTGCCTATCGCAATCCTCGGTGTGGATCAACTTCTTGTCAAGATAGGTATCTGCTCCTTTCCATTTCAAGTCTCCCAGAAAGTCCGCTACTCGTGAAAGCCGGCGGCGATAACTTCAGGCCGAAGCCACAACCTTCATACTTCCACAGGCACCTAAATGCGTCCCGGAACGCCGTGTTGTGGCGACCCGGTTCCGCGTTCGGAAGCCGGAATAACGTCGACGCCAAGTCAATCGAAGTTAACCACGCTCTACCGCCCAACCGCTGGATAATTCCAGTAATATCCCCCAATAACCACTGTCAGTCGTCATGCAACCGTTGAGAGCGGAGAAGGTCTGGCAAAGCCCTAACGTACTGTCCTTCTTACGAACCGTTATGCATCGAACGGCCAGCGCGCATGTTGAATTAGGAATAATTCCTGGTTCATCTGTTTTTTTCGCCTCTCTCTGAATAGCATCCGCCTGATCCGGCGAGAAGCGCTGTTGGTTCACTGCGATCGGCGAAAACTTCTCAATAGTCAGGGAAAATAGCCACGTTATTTCCGTGTACGCGAGGACTCTCTTCGCATCGTTCGGGAACAACCCTGCAACGTTCTGGGGCCGCAGTGTAACCGTCATCTCGTTTTTCCGGCCTACCTAAAGTTGCCCGATATGGGCGTCGGATACCTCGATCCACTGTGACGGGGTGTCGTGGCGACACGCGGGGGGTCGTCAGCGGACTACGGGTGAGGATTAGGGCGTGACGAGGCCGGGTATATAAATGATGCTCGGAACCATTCCTCATCTGTCTCATTGCCGCTACAACCTTCGCAATCGGGTGTCCACTTGTCACTGCTATGGCCGCCCTGCTGGTGTTAATCACAATGGAGTACAACGGGGCATCTGGTTCCCACCATTGCGTTACTCGGGCCATCCCTACCACTGCTCCGTTGTCTGTGTTATACTTCAACACCGGGTCGATCAAGACCAGCTACCTTTCGCTTGCTTGGGGTAACATGATATTCCCGGTGGTCGCAACTCCCACAAAACCCAGCACCTCTACCTCCTGCGACCGTCGCAACTTCCATTGCAGAGTCCCGTCGTCCTGCCCTACTGCCTGGCCGACGGAACATATCGGGAGCGACGGGACTAATACGGTCGCTGGGCAGAACGTGAGTAAGGGGGAATGACCGACCGTGGGTTGGATTACGATCTTCCGGTCCCATGAGTGCTTCGTGACTGCACTTCGTAGCTGGTACGGCACCCACGGGACTCCGGGCGACTGCTGGAACCCCTTACCTTACCCGAGCGAAACAAACTGCTGACACACCGGAAACATCTTGGGACCAGAATAACAGCGTGCGGAAAACCCATCACAATCATTACCAATATGTCGCTTGCCTTATCTTCCGCAGGCAGTACGATGAGCAACGCCATCGATCCCATAATCTCCATACCGGGGATCTTGCTTCCCGTCAGGTTGGCACCCTATGAGGAACCCCTACCATGACGACGAAGCATAATTTGTCCCGCGCTGCCTCGCCACGACTAGACACTTCGCCAAAATGCCAGCGAAATATATGTACCTCCCCCGGTGCCCGTGCCGACGGCGATACCTACCGGAATTAGCCCTGCCATTCTTCTGGGATTACAGAGCTTGGACTAGACCCACAACTTACGTCCGTTCCGCGCTTAGGCCAATGTATCGTCGCCTGTTTTATTCCTGGAGCCACCCTCCCAAAGCCTCCCCCGGCGGTGCGTGCACACCCGGGACGTGTCTTCAGGGGTAGAAGATGTACACGCCCTTGCCCTCCACATATTACAGTTCCTCGTCGTAGCACCCAGCTACGACGTTGACTTGCTCCCCGGAAAATGCGTACAACCTGCGCTTCGTGCGTGACACCTCACGTCTGGTCCGACGAACGCCTCATGTCTGGGTGGGCGTTGAATCACCCTGGCGGCATGGGGGCGGCATCGTGGCTGAACGAGCACTCCCGGCAGGAGCAGACACCTTGAAACGCTAGTGCGAAGCAAGCCTTATTCTTCAACAAAACTGCTGCCGGCCCCTGGGGCAAGGCGTCCGCACCCGACAACCCCGGCCGCGTTGTCCATGGTGCTGATTTCGTACCCCCTCTTACGCTTCGCCCTTGACTGCTTCGTGGGGATGCCCACTACGGGCGGCGAGACTCTGGGAAGGATATCCCATGTTGACACGGCGTGGACGCTGTCTGGTTCGTGATCGCGGCAACGGCAGGCTAACGGTTGTCGCCCTTGTCGCGGTTGGCTCCCGACCCATGACGGTAAATTCCAGTGCCCTGCTGACGTGGCAAGTAGTACCCCTGGAGCAGGGTGAACCGGGCGGCGTCGGGGTCAACTGGTTGAAGCTGTTCTCGCTGCGGCTCATCGCGGCAAACGTTTCCCTGCTCGTTGTCGCGGAGGCTGCTCCCCCGAGGAGCGCGGTGATGCCTGACCGCGACTGGCAGAACAGGTGCCGCGCCTTTGCCCTCAGCTTCCCCCCCATGGGTGCGAAGCACTTCGCCTGGCCGAAGTTTCCCTTGGACCCGTCGTGGCCAGCCGTCTGACACACATGGCTACGCGCGGCAATGATCGTGACCATTCCTCCAAAAGCACATTCCGTCGTCAACCCCCGAGCCTTCATCGGCGCGCCGATGGGGCGCGTAAAATCTACCCACCACGGCCGGACCTCGTCTGATATGGCCGGACCTCAACTAGCATACGCAATGAGGTGCGTATGTACCACCCCCTGCAAGCCGTCCTAGTCGAACGCGCTCGGCAGCAACATCCGGACAAGACGCTCCCGGAGGTCACTCAGCTGTCGCTCTGTGATGTATCTCCAAACAAATACCGCCTCGGAGAGAGGTGAGCATGGACCGTGTCGGCGATGAGCACTCGGTAGACTACCACGAGACGGCACGGAGCGGCTTCCACGCCTCTCCCTAGTCCTTCACTGTGATTTCATTCCGTGCCCTGTTGCCTGCTTACCTCCCCCGGCCCGCTCCAGTCCGTCCCTAACCAGCTTGCGCAATCACTCGGTCACAGGCAAGTCACCTGCCGGGGCCTGGGTGATGGAGCCGCGTATTGTCGGCACCTGCAACATTTGAATGAATGATGTACCGTCGCACATGCTCACGTGGTCACCAATGATATCCTGGTCCAACTCCCTGCGCAGAGGCGTCGACCCATCGAGCAAAGGGCGGTAGTGCGCCACGTCCGAGGCGTCAGAGCGGTCTGACGTGAGCGCCATAAAACGGCGTTCTGGGCCGCATTTCGGTACCTGTGGAAATATGAGGGGTGTAGCTTCGGTCTGAATATATCGCCACCGACTTTCGCGAGCATTGTAGCGGAGGTTCTGGGAGACTTCGAATAGAACGGAGTGGAAACCTATCTTGACAAGAGTTTGGACCACAGCGCGGATATCGATAGGCAACATACCCTCGTGGAAGCGGTACTCCGCAGCGTTCTAGGAGCAGAGCTTTCAGTGAGCTTGGAAAGCTCTAGATGGTAGTCGGCCGCAAAGGGGGGCCACTGGCGGAGGTGAAGGTAGCGGCCGAAGCCGGTCATTCCTCGCCCATTACGTTTTTGGAGCTGGGCGCGTTTCTTGGCATGATAGGATCTTTGAGCCAGTTTGTGGAGCAACCCAGCATACGTTTTCTCCGAGTACGGACATACTATGTGACAAAGCCGTTGCCTCGAAACTCTCTCGACACGCTCTGAATCCGTGAACAGAACATCAATAGCACACCTTCGTGTCCTTGAAGGCTGCCTTGACGTCGTTCGCCTCTCTTGCGTTCTCCATTCGGGCAACGGCTGTCGCCGCCCTGACGCAGGAAAACAAGGGAAAATACAAATTCACCACCTACGCAAGCCACCGGTGGTCGGCGACCAATGAGTGTGCGAGTGCGATGGACAAAGGTCGCATGGCGGTGCTGTGGGTTGTGGTAGACGTTCATCCCCATTTAGGTGGTGGACCGTTTCCACTTTACATGGACTACTCTGCACTCATCTGGCTTTTTCGCACCCGCTACCTGGACTCCAATCTGTAGCGCTGGTCGACACTCCTGGCCCAGTTTGGCACAACAATGCCCATAAATGGCTGCCTCGTCCTACCAGCTCTCCGATATATGGTTTGGCAGACTCCGGCGTCCCCCCGCCGGCTACCGCATCGATGGCCCATGCCCCAAATACGCGGCCTTCGGCGATCCTAGCGATTACGTGGGACTCCAAGGGCCAGTGTTGGATTGTGTCCTGTTCAGAGAAATAGAGCCGGCAAGAGGGCGGGTGGCCGATCCAGATGAGATGCGCGCAAAGCGAGTAGTCACCACGACGTGCTTGTCGGACTCAAGGTTGTCGAGACCACATTCGCTGAACCCATGCCTTCCCGCTGCGGTCTCGCTGCTTCCAGCCGTTTACGTCAGCATTGTTTAGACATACCGCAGCATGGCCATGGTCCGGGAGTCCGTGGAGGAAGCCACGAGAGGAAGGAAGCTTATCACTCTCGAAGTTCACGACAGGCTTGCATCGATGGGCACAGGCGCGCCGTCGGTGGCGTTGCGGCGATCGGGTCGTGCACGCACGCTGTTAGTGCGGCTGCATCCGCTCCCCGATCACGCGGCTCGGGTGGTGCCCGCGCCTCGGCATGCCTCAGCCCTTCCTGCCCCTCCACTAGTGTTAGGTTCACCGTCGATAACAACTACCGCACAGCGTGGACGTGGGGGAAAAACCGGCGTGGAAAAGGAGTTACAATCAGGAGCTGGGTGTACGGGTCGCGCGGTGACGACACAAGTACCATATAGCTTGCCCCCCCCCCCCCCCCACGAGGAGGGGATGCCTGCCTGGAAGTGAACTGGCGCCGGAGCGAATGTTGGTAGAGCGGGCCATGGAGGCGTTCCGCGACGTGAGAGGTCTGGTGAGGCGACGGAAAGACGACCAGCTCGTCCGTAAGATTGGGGAGGCGCTAGGGGGTGATCGAGGGACGGGGAGGGGGGGGGCGAGTGAACTCGGAGATAGAGGCAGTGAGGTACCTACTTGATGATCAGGACTTCGTGTGGTAGCCCACTTGCTTGCGTTTGGTGCACGGCCAGCACGAGCACCCTGGCATCGGCAGGGTGCTTGCGCTACTGCGTGACTGCTTCCGCTGGCCAAGTATGTGCAAGGATACAAGCGAGTATGTCTTGGTTAAGGGCCTCGGCGTAGGGAGCGCTCGCGGAGCCAACGCATATATATGTTGCCTGCTAGGTACCTAGAGCCGTGGGGTGGTTTCAAAATGTTCTCGCTAAGGATCCCAACACGTCCGAAGCAGGTATCGAATACTTGATGCAGGTGGTCGACAAAGCATCTCGGTTCTCTTCGCGTGCCCGCTCCCATGAAACAAGGCTTATCCCAGTCACGCGCTTGCTCGTTGACCTGTGTCTGACGCTCGTATTGCCCTCGTTTATCCGTGACGACAGGGGAGGCGAGTTCACAGCCACGGTAATGGAGAACCTGTGACTTAACCCACGGTAGGGATTGCACGGTTTTGCTACATACTTTCTGACCGGTTGAGCGTTTCGGGCAAGTAACTACCGGTAATAATTACAATTGCTCGTGTACTTGTTTTAGGACTAGCTCCAGCTGAGTGTTGGTCGTACTGCGCGAAAAACAGTATTTGGTAGTAATCGTTTACGTGACTTACTAATCGTATTGAGCTCCTCATTGGAGTAGCCGAGGAACATAGGGCACCACCCTTGCCGTGGTATTGTTTCTGTCTCGTCGGCTCAAGGTACCGATGGATAGCTGGTCAGCCAATAGTCCGAGGGGCCAGGATAGTGTACAGCGAGAAAGCGCGCGGATGCTTCACGTGCTGTCCGAGCCGTGTAAGACATGACCCGCCCGATTGGATGTTGTATGTAGCGACCGCAAGCTGGATTAAACGTATCATGCCAGACTCGGCCCTGCCTCCAGCTATGGCCCCCCTCCAGCGTATGTTTGGCCGAAGCCCGCACACGCCCCTTGTCACGTTAGTGTATCAACTGGTCGACAATGAGACATCAGGGGGCTTTACTAAATTCATTGAAGGGCGCCGGTATAATTTACGGGATGTTCGGGAGGCGCTCGAAAGGATATACAAGGGCAGGGATAAGGCGCGACAGCGTCACAACGCGTTGATTCAACTGTCGTCAGCTGGCACCCGCGTTGCAACGGGCGAACTCGCCGTCGCTCGGGGGGGCGATCGTTTCCACGGGCAGCGGATGGGGCCGAAGCTGGTCAACTAGAGGTGGACCGGTTCGTGAACGATGTTGGAGGTACAGATCGAGGACTTGATGGTCGTTATCAAGATGGAGGGACAGGCACAGCGCTCCAGGACGGTTTCCACCGCCGGTATGAAGCTATTCCACGTTCGACTGGTGACCTTCAGGCACCCGATGAAGGAAGAATTCGAGTAGATCAAATGGGTAGCGGACTTGAGGATTGGGGGGCACTCGACAACAGCGGCACCCATTTACATGCCGCTGGATAGGAGACGGGTGATCAGCTCGTCGGAGGTCGCGAGGTGGGAATACCGCGATAGATACCTGAACGGAGTGGCCTCAAGATGGGTCTCGGAAGCGGAGTCTTTGGACAGCTTCACCTCGTTGTAGTTGGACACGTTTCCCGCGGTGCAGAACGTGTACGAATCGAGCTGTGGGATGACACGCCCTCCGGCCTCGGACGTGGGGAGGAAGAGGCGGCTGACGTTGACTAGACGGCAAGCATTGAACGGGTTCCCCATCGGCACGAGGGTGGCCCAGCCGTACGAGAATATCACCGGGAACTCACACAGGCTCGGCCAGGTCTACGAATCCTCCTCGCCGCACTGGCGAGTCGGGCTCTTGACTGAGAGGCGTTTACGGTCTAGGAAATGCAAAACCTCGCCGGAGATGAGACCGGCGATGACTTTGTTTGAGATTTGGTGGGTTGCTTTGGGGTGTTGTTTGTTTCTGTTTATGTTCCTGTTCCTGTTGTTGTTGTTGTTATTGTTTTATTTTTTTATTGTTCAGAGTCGGCGGCGAGTGGTGGGTAGACGTATCCAGGCACTGGTTCGGGGCCCTAACCCTAGGGGGCGGTTCCCCTGCCCTCCTTATGGGCGGTTCCCCCGCCCTCCTAACCTCCCGCGATTCCTGGTGTAATACTTTTGTTCTACTCCCCTGGATGATTATGTTGTGTTTGTATTGGGTTGGTTTGAGCTGGTTGTGTTTTCCTCGTTTATTTTTGTTTTACTTTTGTCAGGGTTCGGGGGAATTAGGGGCAGATGTACGCGTCAACCACCCCGTCATAACCGTCGGAGATACGTGTTGGAGCTGGTTTTGTTTTTCTCCGTGGTGATCTTATTTTGTTTTCGTGGGGTTGGTTCGCGGTGGTGTTTGTCCAGATGTGTATTTGTTCCCAGCGTTGGAGGAGAAGGAAAGGGAGACACACGCGGACATTGGTTTGGTGCCACGCCGGGACGCCCTCCATTGTACCCGTTGTCCCGCTGTCGGTGCTTGGTGCAATGTGTTTGCTTTCCCCCCCTTGGCTCATTTTTATTTTAGGCGTGAGGAGATTTGTTTTATGGTTGCTATTGTTGGGCGGGTTTTCGCGATGTTTGTCAAGTTCGGTTGACAGAGAGGGGCATAAGTGCGCGAGAACTGCTTCGGCACGTCCCTGCACCCGTCTCGAAGCAGTCGTCGGTGCTTGGTGTAATTTGGTTTGTATTACCTGCTCATTTTGTTCTGTTTGTAGTTAAGTTTGTTTCTGTTTGACGAATGCTTTCTTTTAATTTCAATTCCGGTTCGGGGGAGATGAATATGGAGGCGTATACGGGCACAGCTTCGATGTCACGCAGAGACTCCTTCCCCGTGTTTAACCTTGGTCAGCGCCTGGTATAAATTGTTTGTTGTTCCCCTCTTGGGTGACTTATTTCCGTTTGATTCTTGTTTTTGTGGGGGGGGGTTGTTTTATGTATTGCTCACGTTTGGGGGGGAGGGAGGGGCAGACGTAGTTGGGCCCTGCTTCGTGCAGCGCATGATCGGTCCCACCCCGGCGTAAAAACATCATCGGTACCTGGTGGAATTTATTTGTTTTTCTCCCATGGGTTGACAATATTTTTTCTTTGGTTTGTTTGTTTTCCTGGGCGGGTGTTTGTTTTGTTGGTTTTCACAAGATCGGCGGCGAGGGCGAGGCACACGGATGCGGGTAATGCTTCAGTGTGGTGCAGGGACGAGTTCTCTCTTGGTAATCGTCGGCGATGGCTGATGCAAGTTTTGTTTGTTTGGCGTTTCACCCTCCGTCATTGCATGTTTGTTTTTAATTTTCGTTTTGGTTTGACTGTTGGGGGGCTTTAGTGTTTTGTTTTCGTATTTGTTCGAAATCCTGCGTTTTTGTTTGTTGATGTTGGATTGAGGGAGCCAGGTGTTCATAGTTTGTAATATGAGAAGGCCGAGCAGGATGTGACCCATCCAGCTAAGCTTACTTCATTGTGTGGTTGTGGTTGTAGCAACACCTTCTATCGATGCTCGGTAAGGCGGGCTTTATTGTATAGCGGGTCTTCAATAGTGCGTTTGAAGTTCTGCCTTCAAGGGTTTTGTTTTGGCCATCCGGCCAGGATTCAATACCGTATGACGGTGTTCGGTATGGGGGTTCGTGGTTGATTATGTTTGGTTTTGTCCTTGTGCCCGGCTTCATGGGGTTGATTGATGTTTTTTCGTGTTTTAGCTAATTCACTAGAGTCGAGGCCCCCTTTGCGTACGCTCGCACGCACAATGACCATCGGGATTTTGATGTACGGCGACCGTTCGGGCGGCTTAGCGGAGAAGGGCGTAAGCGTGTACTTTGAATCGATGTTCCACGTAGAGGGAGATTTCTGTCAGCCGGGTTTGTGCATACGACGGCTCATGCAGTGTGCGTGCTGGGGAGGGCTCTCCTGAATGGGAAATGTATCTGCTCGGATATCCTGTCCTCAGTGGTTGTTGGTATGGATCACCGTGCATCCACCGTCTAGTTTTATATCGCGTGGCTTGCCTTGTCCGGCTTAAACCAGCTGGAAAGGAAGTTGCGGTCGTATACCAAGGATCGGAGGGGTTTCCAGAGAGTTTGGGTGCCACGTGTGCTTAAACTCTCTTCCGCCTGTACGTAGCTCGACCTTGTTTGTTCGTTATCGTCGGTGTTCTCCTGTGCAGGAACAGGACCGGCCAAAACAGCTGGGAGAAGCCTCAGCCGAACGTACCGTAGGACGTCTGGAGCAACGGGATTGCAGGTGTCAGTCTTGCATGGGAACTCGAATGAAGATTGGCCGGGTTGTTGATATCAGGGCCACAAAGTGAGGGACTTGACCCATGATTGGAAACAATACTACACCGAGGGTCGGAGTACGCGTGAAACATTGACGGCCGGAGGCCAGAGGAGGCCACTCTCGATCATGAACGATATGCATGTTTCTTGGCGAGCCAGGTGATACTACTCCAGTATGAATAACACGCCCACCGCCCGTTTTCTGACACAACGACAGGAACCACAGCCCCTTCAGAAACATGTGATATTGCCGTTCTGTCATGACGAACCAAATGAAAGTGGGTTTTGCTTGGGCGACAACAAGAGGCTTGGACCAACAAGTACGATCAGTGCTCTAGATAGCTAGCAATCCCCGCAGCTCATACTACAGGGGATTAAGAGGCCGGGTATGTGACCCCCCGAATCCTTCGGGGTACTTGCGTGAGTGTCCTGCTTGTTGCAAGGTCGATATCTCCTCTTTACGTTGCCTGATAATCGATGAATGCTCGAGTTGTTTCGGAATTTAACCATAACTAATGGTATGGCCACAGTTCCGCCCGTGGCGCTAGCTCTGCGTTCCCCATAACAGTACGTAGTACCTGGTATGGTAGTACTCGTAGTTTGTGATGTAACACTTTGAACGGAAATATTAAGACCAACGTGCCGGCTATCGACCCGGGGCATGTATGTTTTTGCCCCCGGCGGGTTCGTCAGGTTGTAGGTGTATGGATGGGTACTTAATATCCCCGGGTGCGGGGAGAGCTCGATCATGTAACCCAGCCAAATACAAAACCAGCTAGTGGGTCGGATGCTGTCGTACGTTTTGAATAAATGGTGTAGGGGCTCTCATCAGGGTCGTGCGAAGGATTGTGTCGCTGTCTGTGCTGCCTCTGCTGGGCTTTGATATGGATAAGTCACTGTTGGCAGTGGGGTTGTTTAAACAGATAGTTTAAGTCAGCATAACCTGACAGGACAACGTTCTAGAAAACACATGGCAAATACTCCCATAAGCTTATGACGATTTTTACAAAGTGGAGAACTCTACTGGAGGACTCTACTGGGGGACTGGCTAGGGTATCACTCTGCCCCCTCGGGCGTCCTTCCTGCTGGTACCACATGTCAATAGCTCAGCACTGTCGGCATCTCAGAGCGACGTCCACGGCGCGACGCGACCCGGGGATAGTGTTCCAAAGGCTGTGGCACTCAGCCTGTCTGGCGATGGGGCGAGGTGGGGCTGACGCGCTCTGGATTGCTCTTCCCAATTACAGACAGACAGATAATATATCAGCATTAATATAAGGATAAATAGATAAGCCGGGCTTTATGGCTGACCGCAAGCGATATCCCGCCGCATTGATATCCCACGAACTGTAACTGCCTGAGGGGCTGTGGGCAAAACTCAACACGTGATGGCCGGGACAAGGTGCGATATGAGACTAAATATCCCGCTTATTGGTTCTCGCACGCTCTCTACTGATGCTGCGAGGCGAAACTGAAACGCTCTGGATCGCGAGACTCGCGAGACCATGACGAACGTACCCACAGTGTGATGTGATATACCAATCTGAACGGAAGTATGAGCACCACTGGTAAGTATAGGTAGAGTCCAAATGGCCCTTATATTTCCAACCGTAGTCACTGGCCATAGGTCTGGGGAAATGCTTAGCACGCAGCGGCCAGAACTTGGCGGGGCATAATACCTGGGGTTATAATGGTGGTGACACCCCGCCTCTCTACCCATGGGGCAGGGCGGGGCTGCAGCCCTCGGCATCGCGAGACCATGATTCCAGACAGACAGACTAACAGCATTTGATAATCTAGATCACAGTTTTTCATAGCAGGGTTGAATTATGTATCCGTATTTCATGTACGCTCACGCTGTGAGGGACAAGAAGTCTATAACTTCCTCGATGGTTGCGGAGGATCTATCGTTCATTCTAGAGACCAGGGAGGCTTCCTGCTGGGTCCAGGAGAACACGTCCGTGGCAAACAAAGTGATCGGACACAATCAGCCGCTACAGTAGCACCCAAGCCCTACGCGTCCTCGTCCTTCCTACGTACCGTAGGGTCTAACTGAGGCACTATCCGTGGCACATAAATCATCGAAGTTCGTTCACCTAAGTTTTTATCATCTGGATATGTCCGAGATCGCCCCTTGTTCACGAGTTTACAAGGGTGCAAGCCATGTCTACCTTGCGCACGAGTTTACAAGTTCGGGTACCCCATAGACCCACTTTCAGAGAGCACGTAGGGAGAGTCTGATCGAGAATACATGATGTCGTCGTAGACTTGGGCCTGTTTTGCCGCCCCTGAACACGTTTCCAGCGACGGCTACTTTCCTTTCAAGCGTATGTCACACGGTGCCCTACTTTCCACTACTCCTTCGTTGCAAGTGCTGTGATGCGGGACAAACATATACTGTTAGTAAACGCATCAACTAAGTGTGAGCGGGATCGCACATGCTTGCCACCCACCATCCAATAGCAATGACAGTGGGTACCCTCACTTTCATGTAGAGTGGTTCGGACGTAAATTATCTGTCTTTACGAGAATTCTCGCTTAGCTAGACATAATGCATTGTCTTTTCCTGTAGGTCATGTTTCACTCAGGACTGATATGTACGTCTAATATATGTGGCATACCACCGTACATCGGTCACATTTACCTGCCCGGGCTGTTGTGATATCAGGTGCGCCCGCATGTACCAGTTATCTCACAGCTACAGTAGAGTGACTACACATTTGGTGATATATTACATTAGGGGCTAAGGTCCCCCCACAAGGATTTTCTCTCTATTATCCCTATGCCACACACCTTCTTTTCTCTTGACCCCCCTGTGACTGACATTCAAGTGTATGATCGAGATATACTCCGATTCAGTATGGCAATTCCGTATCGTCCCCACCTAACACCCCGGGTTGCTGGGGACGCTATATACGCGCCCGAATTGCAACGTAAAGGTATAGATGACACACGGCTATCTTTGGCATGACTATCGTGGTATGTAGCATTCTGTGCACAAGTCCCTCGACAGGAACATCGTGTCGTCGGGTTCGTGCTGCCGCCTTGCTGTACTTCTGGTCGTCCAATACGTTTCAACCTCATACGTTTCATGCTTCGTTCAGGCAAGCCGCAATATCACAATTATGGCATATCTACCATTGGGGCGGACAGGCCCTTTCTAAACTCTAGTGATTTAGTATTCGTAGATCTCTACTATTAATAGAGTAGATCAGAGGTATAGTGAAGGATATATGGCAACAAATGCATTGCGTTGATGTTTATGTTAGGGTAAACACTAAGAGTGGGCACACCTATGCCTTTTGAGCCATTGGTAGGCACACGACATATGGTACTGAAGCCCGGAAAATGGTCCCTAGACACTTGTGTGCTTCCCCAAAGGGCCATCGTTCCTACCATTGGCACAAAAGGCGAAGGTACACTTGTAGCTCGTCTTTCAACTCCGTCTTCGTCTATTCCTGTGTCCAAGTGTATCTATGGGTGGCGCGTGGTGCACCCTTCGTAAGGAACTTCACAATGACAAAACGACCAGTCGTCCACAAGAGATGCCTGGGGGCTGTCAACCGTTCCACCTTACCTGTCATAACTCTAACCCTAAGATAGACTACGAGACACTACGAGGGCAGTTATCGTCGGAGAGGGAAAACTGTTTGCACGTCAGAAACTGGACGGGTGGCCGATCTGAAAATCTTACCTAGAAGTCCAATGCGTGCCAGACAATATCCAGTATAACTGCTTCCGTGTTAACTTTGAGTATATAAACCCTCCTTATAGTTTGTAAAACTGTGAAGCTCAGCCAATAGGCACTTCTGGTGCTGACATGTCCTAAGCACTGCTAGGTGCTCTGCCTCGTGTATACTGATAAGTACGTACCTGTTGAGGTTGCCCGTGAATGAGCGAAGGGTGTGTTTGGCACATGATGTTGAGTCATTCTACTGTATATATCGTTCTCCATAAGATCCATCCTCTCGGTGCGCTTGTTCCAGTGTGTGCCATACTTTGCTCGCCCCCACCGAGCCTGTGGGTGGCGGCATCGCTTGTGCTCGCGTTGTGTCTAAAGGGGATTGTTGAAATCGTCTGATTTTCAAGGATATCATGCTTTGGCCTGAGGATTGGCATATTTTTGGTGTTGGCAGTCCGTCCCGTTGGGGCATAACTGCCTTGTGATCGAGTATCAGCTGGGTGTTTCGTGTCCAGACGTTACCTTGCAAGGCGAGCAACGTTTTCGGTCGCTTCGTCCGCCATGGCACCCGCTGGCCTGAGTTACACCGGGCAAGAACTGGTGTGGGCTTGGGACATGTCCATGCGAGCGAGTGGGAGTTAAATGCATTCATAAATATTACAAAGATTGCCAGCTCTGTTTGTTTGTTTTGTTCCGGGGGGTCAAACTCCGTTCATATTTACCTACATGAGTACATTGCTGAACATTTTTACATGAATCAGGCACTTCATCGGTGTGTATGTGCAATCTCTGACACGAGACTGATCCCATACTGTAATAAAGAAGATTGGAAAAAAAACAAGTAGAAAAGAGAACCAGATTTTGAATTTTATTTCAATCAAATGTTGGGTTTGATTTCACGAATATTATTGGTTGCGTCCTATCGGGAAAGGGACGCGTGCTACGATAGAGGTAGCACTTTTTGGCTTAATCGTTTTCTGAACGATCGGGCTCCTTAACCCAATTTCGTCGGAATTTCATTTTTGTGACGAATAATGTTTCAGAGTATACTTCGGTCATGATATTTCTCATCCGGCAGCACTTTTATTTTTCTCCAATTTGTTTTTTTCGGTAGGGTATGACGCTCCTTAAGTGAGGAGCTCAGAAAAAACATGGCGCACCTCTATCGTAGCATGCGTCAAGGTGCATTGTTTGTTCGAGTACTTCTAAAATCGAAATCACGCAGCATGTCTCACAACTTCCAGGTGACAAAATCCGACGAGGGTAAACGAGAGCAAAGGCTTTCGTCGGCTCGTTCCCGCCGCCGCCAGTATATATTCGCTTTTGTCGGCGCAGGCTAGGAAGCTATTGCTCTCAGGGCATCTTGGGTGGGCGTAAGGATCTCTGAACCGCCACGGGCGGGACAACGATAGCAATGGGGATATCGAAATATTGAGCGCACGTGCTGTGTTTGTGTCGATCACTCGCTTCTCGGTCGGGTTGCCACATCGAACTGGTGGAAAAGTCGTGACTGGGACAGCCATAATTTCTATAGAGGCGACACCTCCGGGATACGCCGTACTATGGTCTGTAGGTGTTGGCGCAGCTGTTGTTCTGGTGGCCTTGCGTTCAAAGGCTGACGTGTCGACGCCGCGGTCGTGGTCATCGACGCGATTAACCAATGCGCCGAGATGTACCGGAGGCGTTTACCAACCGTGAACATGCCGGTCCATGTCGGGCCAACTCCCAAATTCGATTGGGATCCTACCCCATCAAAGGTCCTGGGACCATATGTTTCGTTTATCCGTCCAATCGAATTGAACCTACCCCAAAATCCTACTAGTTGGTGGTGGTGCGTGAGGCCCATGAAAAGCGAATTTTATTTGATTTTTTCTGCATTGAGTGTTTCTATCTTCGTTAGTACGGGCCCTGTGGAGTCGGTCGACACATTGGAAAACGTTCTGAAATTCATGAAATGGTATCTGGACTATTTTTCGAGAGGCAAGTATGGTACTGCGGAGGCACTAGATGTACACAGAGTACTGTGTGCTGGTTCTTTGCTGCTCGTGTGCGAGTTGGTGTACACCTACTGCGCTGATGCTGCTGCTCACCTGTTTTTAACTACTTGTTGCTGGTGTGCGCCATCCTACAGTACATCTGCCATCACCCAACATGCTCTTCCTATACATTATACTATATATTATACGCGTTTTACCGCCAATGCTCGTTATATATCACGAACGAATGCGATATGTGTAGTACACCCCTTGACATCACGGTCAATTTGGTGTTGTGTACTCTTACCTACATCTATGGGCCGTTACGGGCGTGCGTCAAGTCGCAGGCGAGCAACTGCGCACCGCGGTGAGGCCCCCGTGTTACTACTGGTTGTATTGACCCACATTCGCTGACCCTTCGTACTTCCGTCGCTGCGCGTCATACCGTGGCCATCACGAATCGGATTGTCTCGCCGCATCCTATGTCCCTTCTCAACATTCGACGTGCACGAATGTACTAGTGGCGGTATGTTGGCGAGACGCAACACCGTTCCCCGTACACGGCTGCAAAACCGTTATGAAGTATTGATTGTATATACATTTGTCGTTCAAAACAAGACGCGGTGGACAATGTCATCATGACAAATCGTGCGCGCCTCCCGTGGTTTAGGTCTTGCCCACGGTGACCGCCGGTGCATAGCTACTCGTGTAGCAATCTAGTTTGTACAAGACAAGCATGCCGACACAAGACGGGAGAGATATACCGCAATCGGCAACACACGAATCATCACCTTCTGCCCTATAAACGCTGTATTATTTACCGTACCATGCTCATGGATACTCAGCTCAGGTGCCTCTACCGAGTAATATGACGTATACTGTTATTAGTCGTATTCCCTTTATGGCGGATCTCTTAGAATTAGACAGAGGCAGATCCCTTTGACGCGGGCGTTCCGTTACCGTGGAAACCATGCGCATGTACCCCAGGTATATCCTGCGCACCGCACACCGCCTGCTGGCGTGCCTCCTACCACAAGTAGAGCCATTGCCAACTTGTGTCTGCCTATTCTGCTGCTGGAACCAGAGCCGGCACGTATCGCTATCGAGTTTCAGCGGGAGGCATTATCGGCAACGGGGCACTACATATATGTATACATACCTGGTATGTATGAACTCAACAACAAACCCTTGAGCTACAGTAATTTCGGTTGAAGATACGTGCATTTAATACGGATATTTCAACGCTTGCTGGTATCACCTATAAACGACCGTCTTCCCTGGTACCTGCCGGATAAACGCTTCGAGTATACTTATCAACCGTGCTAGGCTGCCGAAAGACGCCCCCTATAATTACTCCTCGTGCTGCCTCAGTGGGTATTCTGAAAACGCCGAATCCACTCTGTCTTAGTTCTACCACCTTTCATCGATAGCCCCCCCTCCCCGGACAGATCACCGCGGTTGGATTTCAAATTAAACTGAAATGAAAAGCTTTTGTTCCCACTTATCCCAATGGTTTTTTATTTACCACCCTACCTCAGGATAGCAACCCTAGCGGTTGAAAAGAAAAGCCCAATACAATTATCTCCCAAATATATGATTGTCTATGTATACCTAGTTCGATCGTGTCGAAGGTCATTGAGGTAGTATCGGACGTGGTAACTGCTGAAAGGCGCGACCACTTTTTCAAAAGGACAAACACATAGACATGCCACGTTAATGTCGAGAGGTTACCTACATCCCCTCAGGTTGCTACAAGGACTAATGAAGCCCCGACTTTGACGAAAGTTGCATGCGCAACTAGATGACCGATCCCATGGGCTAAAATATACACTGGACGAGGGAAAACATAGTAACACCCAAATATGACTGAAGATATGTTGCGTAAGTCCTTTGTTGAGGGGCTCCGTCACAACGAAAAGCATGTACCCTAACGTACCCCCCCGACATACCGATGCACCTACAAGAAAAACATACCTACTGACACTTACAAAGAAAGCCAGACAGTCAAACCAGCAGCCCGGTTGACAGGAAAACAGAGCGGCAGGCCAGCAGACAGACATAAACAAGGAAAGACGCAGCTCAAATTCGGTTTGGCTGTAGAGGTCCCAGGCGACAGTGGAATACTTGACCCTGCAATATTCAATTTCATTAAACAGCCACCCTCCGGTTTAGGCTCTGCGCAACGTAGAACGGAACAGGCGCACACGCGGGAGCCTCTTCGGACTTAAACCCGATATTCTGTTTTATGGGTTTGTACTCCTATTGCGTACGTAGCGCCTTGAAACCCTACAATGACTTCAAATGTGTACGAGACGAAAAAGCGATTTCCTTCAGAGGCCCTATGAGGCTTTTCACCGGCGACCGAAACTCTTAGCGTTCATCCACAAACCGCGAGCAATCCACATCGAAACCAGACCCAGCAGCTCTAGGGTGAACAAACCGGCAGCTTCGCGCAATAAATCAGCGACGTTCCTGACACCGTTTCCTGTCCATAGAAGATACGTCGCAACAACCATCTCCAGCATTGCCGCCCCAAGCCATACTAACCCATTCCCAACCACACCGAGATACGGGAGTCGCCGGACGGCGCGGTCGAAACATGCCGCCACTATCTCTGCCAGAGCGCCAACGATCACAACTGCGACGGTACTCCACGCCAAAATATAAAACGTGGGTATACGTTTAGATACGTATTCCGAGGCGATATAAAAGCCAGGTAGAGCCAAGAGCACCGCCGACACAGCTAACACACCTAACGCTTCAAACATGGAAGCAACTAGCGTGGGACCAGTTTTGCATTTAGTGTCTCTCCAGTATTTTATGCCGACGAATGCTTCTACGAGTTGACTGCTTAGTGCCACCACCAAGGCCGTTATAGTTAGCATCGCGGTTCCTGGCGGGTGCTTTGGCCAGCACTTCTGTGCCGAAAAATCCGAGAAAGCCCATAAAATGGTATTGTCGCTGGTGTTGGTGAGAACGCCTTGCGCATAACAAATGCCATGTTGGGGGCCTAACACTGGCACCCACGAACACGCCGGGTATTCCGACCCATTGTGAAAAAAACAACAATCACACCGCTTTTCGAACGTATCATCGCCGGTGGAAACAGCAGTCAGCGCATCACAGCCGACGTGTTCTTCGAAAGCGTTTTCCTCAAACGCGTGCTCGTCAAAGGAAACACCAAACTGAAAGGCACTCGTGCCAGATGTGGAGTTCAGCAAATGGGATGCTTGGACCGGCCCGTTACAGTTCTCCACCGCACGTAAGCTGATGTACGCCTCCGAAAGACGACTTTGGAAACTACAATTCGCGATTTCCAAAGCCCCTGCTGATACAGATTGCTTGAAGGCCAAAATAGTAGCCAACACTTCGAAGGCGAGCCCAATAACATGAAATGTTCGAGCGCGCTTGGTTTTGTCGAGTGCTATTTTGCTCAAGTCGTCAGTTTTGTCCCCCACAGAACGTGAAACACCCTCGGTTTCGCAGTATTCTTCGTCCGGGATCGTTCGACCGTCAACTGTTCCGGTTAAGGCGGCATTACGATCATCACCGTCATGCGGCAGAACTGTCACTATAGCTTGTTCCGTCAGGCTTGCTTCGTCCTTGTCCGTTCGACCGTGCTGTGGATTGCTCCCCTCAACAGCGCCATCAAAATATGTTGGTAATGCAGAATCCATCACGCTGTCTTCTGTCCCTTGAATGGAGATGCTGCGAACAACCGAAGCGGTCGATGGCAGTAACGGGAAGGGACGGGACGGGGGTTGGGTTATGATATTGGACATAGAAGGCGGATACTGCACTGTCATCAGGATCGGGCCCTGCAATCGCCTGGCAATACTCAACTCTTTGTATGAACCCAACCTTACGAAACAAACCGTTGCCGCCAACATATAATGAGACCTATGCCGCACCATGTTAGAAGGGCCAAATTCACCCATATTATATGAATATGTAGTGACAACCGGGTAGCGAGCAAGCCATGGTGAACCATTGATCGAGAAGACTCCAAGGGATCAGCCACCGCAAGTGTTTTTATCGTGCATGCAACATATTGTGGTGCGTGTTTGCCATAGGATCAAGGAGGGCAATATGGATGCGTGCTACGATAGAGATAGCCCATTTTTGCTGAAATACTTCTGTATGATCGAGCTCCTTAACCGAACATCGGCGGACTGTCATTATTGTCATTATTGTCATTATTGTCACTATTGTCATTATTGTCACTATTGTCATTATTGTCATTATTTTGTTGCAATATTGTTCCTTGTTTGCTTCGGCCATGGGATTTTCAATCGGATAGCAGTTTTAGTTTGCTCCCTCAATGATCAGTCTGGGGTGAGGTGTAGAGCTCTTCAAGTGACCACCCTTAGAAGGCAAAAACATGGTGCACCTCTATCGTAGCATGCGTCTATGTAAGAATTGTTCTACGAAACGTGGGGATATGATGCCAATATTAGCACTACCCCGCTTACGCCACTCCTTCGAGTGCCGCTATACTTGACTCAACAGTGGACATTAAAACTAGTTGTCGCCGCAAATTAGCATACAACCTCCTGGCGGTGTGTATCGCGAATCAATAGATTACTAATTGCATTGCAACAAACAGGTGTGGTGGTCGCTCGGCCGAGTGACTTTGATGGGCTTAGAATACACGGCTTACCACCCCTACCGCAGCATCACTCACAGTGCGCACCAATTTATGTAGAAGGCCACATGTGGAAATGTCGCTACCACCTCTGAGTTCAGAATCTGGACTCAGACGCACTCGTGGAACTGCCTCACCCCATTAACATGCGCGACAGATCGGAAATCTAAACAGGAACTTCGCCGATTCCTAAGCGTGTCTGCCCACCTCAGAGAATGGTGGAGGTCAGGGACGTCCAGCAGGATCTCACCGAGGGGTGTTGTTGCGTTTCGAGCGTTTAAGGTGGACGACTGCGGGGAACGGCTGATTTCGACTGAAGCCCAGGCGACTGTCAAAGCTCGAGCCTTGGCACAACTCGAAGCTATGCACAGGCAACACACCTATACGTATTATGAGTAGGGGGGAGGGTGTACATCGAGAGGAGGCGGCGCGGGTTTGAACGAGCTCATACCTGGTGCAGGTTAGAACGGTCCTGGAGGTAGTAAAACGCAGGCCGAATAAATCGCAACCTCGGGATAAAACAGAGCGACGTCGGACAAGAGTTGGACCTGGTTACGTCTTTATTCTCTTGCAGACCTCTACTGTCTTTACTATTAATAGCAACATATTCAGCGTGGTCTGCATTTTCACGTATGGTGTAAACATCGTGCAGGCATCGTGCCTCCACTTTCTCTTCTTCTGTGTGACTCGTTTCAATGTATCGTACCGGCCGCGAGCTTTGATGCGTCTGACACCCGCGGCAAGTAACGACCGTACTGCGTGGGTTTAAACACAGCTGAAGGAGCTAGTTCTCACAACGTTCCCAACCCCCTAGCACATTGCCACGCTCAAATATTGTCTTTGAAAAACTCCTGATAAAATGTATGTTGACGATACGGTGCGAGGAACAGGAATGTGGGCGAGAAGCAGAACATCAAGGCATGGAACTGGTGCCCCCCCTAGCCCAACCAATCTGCTGCCCTCGCCTCGCCTGCAACATGAGCGTCAAACCAAGATCCGTACACCCGAACGACGTACGTCGGAGTCACGCCCCCGTTTCCGCCGTAGGTTGGCAGACTCATGACGGTTACTTCACTCGTTGGAAGACGCTCAGCGGCTATATTTCTCTATGGCGATGTTTTTGCGCTGAGGACTACACATCCAACGATAAGCGCATGAATAAGATCGCATCTGACTGCGCGACCTCACGCCGATACAGAGTGCTATCACAGCACGGGCTATATGCCACGAACGCATGAGGTCACGCCTCACGGTCATCGTGTCCCACTTTGTCAGAGAACACCCGTTGAGGACGTTGTACACCAATGTTTACGTTTGTGGCATACATTGCAAGGCACACGTCACCATGGTGGCATCAGCACAAACTTGTATATCTATCTCGTAGGTATCAACTGCAACTACGGATACCGTATCGCATCGCAGCTGGCTTCGCACACTGCAAAATGTGGCCACATAGATCCCCTTCGACGTAGGGCACCACGCAGCACAATCATCCAAATCCCACGACTCGGATTTTTCCGACTCCAGTAAATATCCGTGGTGTCGGTTACCCAGCGAACGAATGGAAACCAATACGGAGATGCCGACGATCGTTTCTTTTATCGGCTAGCTTCCGCCTGTTATCCGCTGAATTTCGCTTTTTCGAATTAAATCGACATGTAACCGTCCCTCGTCCGACGTTGTATTTGGTTAGATCACATATTCGGGTCGAGCATATGGTTGCCTGCCTGCCTGCGAAACTGGTGGGGTATTGATCAGTAGCACCGTCTACGCAGAAATGGCGTGAACTTTGGTTTTCATCCCGAACGAAGGGCCCATCAGCAAACACGGTCGAGCTTAAAAATATGATGGCACACTAAGCTGTGGGGGCCGAGCTAGTGACGGCAATCAAGTTTTGGGGAAGGATTTTGTTTACACTGTCCACTTCATGATGGGGATGAGCACCGAATAGAAACCCTAAAAGGGAAACCTCTGACGGTCGTCGGCATCTGAGGCTTTTTTTACCGATCCTTAACCGGTTACCAAAAGCAGTTACAATTAGATAGCAACATTAAATGTCCTCCATATAAATACATGTACAAAATTGCAGCTGCTGCTCGGACAGAGCTCGACAGGTTTTCTTAGACGTAGATTTTTGCCCTTTTCGCGATAACTCGCGATGACGTCCACCCGGCGACACGCAACTCCCTCATCGTGCTCGCCGACCCCTGCTCTGCCTACTCTGCCAAGGGCGGTCTCGGCCGTGCCCAACTCATGTCTCACGGGGCTGCGATTTTTCCAGGATTCCATGCCCTTTTTGTCACGTGCACATACCATACCAACCAGTACATGCTTTTTTGTTCTACACGCAAACCGCATTATTCAAGATTCCGTTTTTTTTATGTACGAGTAGACGACCAACCCGAAATTTTATCGTACCGGCTCCTTTTACTGCGGATATACACGTACGTATTATATGTACGAGTACCAGTACCGCTGCAAGCAGTAACAGAGTATCATATACCAGGTAATTTTTAATATGCGATGATATCTGTACAGTATTCATACGTGCGTCGTATTCAGCAGTATGGCAGTGGTCGGTGTGTGCCTGGATATAGTACCGGCCAGGGGCTCGCGTGCGCTCGCGGGCGTGGACATGCGGGCGGTGGGCGCTGCAGCAACGTTTATCAAGAATATGGAGAGCGCACATACAAAACACACACGCTCTTTTTTTTTACACGCTACTGCTGTACATGCATAATCAAAGATTCCCTCATCGTGCTCGCCGACCCCTGCTCTGCCTACTCTGCCAAGGGCGGTCTCGGCCGTGCCCAACTCATGTCTCACGGGGCTGCGATTTTTCCAGGATTCCATGCCCTTTTAGTCACGTGCACATGCCATACCAACCAGTACATGATTTTTTGTTCTACACGCAAACCGCACTATGCAAGATTCCGTTTTTTTATGTAGACGACCAACCCGGATTTTTATCGTACCGGCTCCTTTTACTGCTGATATACACGTACTACGTACTATATGTACGAGTACCAGTACCGCTGCAAGCAGTAGCAGGGTATCATATACCAGGTAATTTTTAATATGCGATGATATCTGTACAGTATTCATGCGTGCGTGGTATTCAGCAGTACGATAGTGGTCGGTGTGTGCCTGGATATAGTACCGGGCAGGGCCTCGCGTGCGCTCGCGGGCGTGGACATGAGGGCGGTGGGCGCTGCAGCAACGTTTACCAAGAATATGGTGATGGAGAGCGCACATACAAAACACACACGCTCTTTTTTTTTACACGCAGCTACTACTGTACATACATATACCCGTACGTACGTACGTACGTACGTATTATAACACCTCAGTACCATAGGGTGATATTTACAAGAAATAAGAAATTCGGAAGCCGTTATATTGAAGCTAGTATAAAACGCATCCTCTCCTCTCATGTAAATATGAAACCTAGCCTCCGTTTGTGAGTGTTTTTCATTATTAGGTGTCATGTACTACTGCTGTACACCCCTTGGCAGTACAGAGTCGCTTTGTTCGCCCTAAGCTTAGCTACCAATCTACCTCAGTAGGCTACTCCTCGCCGTTACGGGCATTGCGCGTAGCCGCAGGCGGGCGTCAGCCCGCCGCGGCGAAGCCCCCCTTGTACATACATGTACAAAATTGCAGCTGCTGCTCGGAGAGAGCTCGACAGCTTTTCTTAGACGTAGATTTTTGCCCTTTTCGCGATAACTGGCGATGACGTCCACCCGGCGACACGCAACTCCCTCATCGTGCTCGCCGACCCCTGCTCTGCCTACTCTGCCAAGGGCGGTCTCGGCCGTGCCCAACTCTAGGCTCACGGGGGTACGTTCGTTTGAGGATTTCTTGCCTCTTTGTCACAGGCTCGCCAAATTTTCTGGCAGTCCCTTGCGGGATGATTCCCCCCTGTTTTGGATCTTGCGAAACCCACGAAAATATCTACCGCATGCGCGCGTGTCGGAACTTTCTCTCGCGAGGCGGTGAACGTCATCGGGCGATTTATCGGTTAACGTGCACGCCCGCCTGAGGGCCTCGCGTGCGCCCGTGGGGCGTGAGCATGCGGGCAGTGCACGCTGCAACGTACATCGAGAGCTTGCTGTTTTTCTTGAAATAGTGGTTCCGATCTATAGTATTATTCCGGTATTCGTATACTCGTACGTACGTACTCGTATTTCATTTACGATAGTTATCCCGTGATCTACACGCAAGAGCCAATATTCCGTTTTTGTGTTGACGATTTAATACTTGGTTTGTATTGAGTACGACGTACTTATACCTCTGATACACAAACGTACCGCCGTGCGAACAAGCACCGGGACAGAGTACATCTCGACATACATACTCGTACACAACAGCAGCAGCAGTAGTATCGGTACTATTAATACGATTGTCATGATAGTAAACGATCTGTAGTGTGCACATCAGGGCATTAATTAGTGGGTCGGGGTCTGTTGCGCGCAGCGCAACAAGCGACTCAAGGAGTGTTGCGCGCACCGCAACACGCCTGAGGCGCGTGTTGCGCGCCGCAGGCGCCGCAAGCCCCGACCACCCCCCCCCCCCCCCCCGCCGCGGCCGCCGCCGCCGCCGGAGGCGAAAAAAGCGAAAAAAGCGAAAAAAATGGCGATCTTTGGGCGAATGTACGCCTAAAAAGCCTAAAAGATGTCCAATTACGACTATTTATCAAGAAAAAAAGACCCCCAAAAATTTTTCTCGTCCCCGGCGAGAAAAAAACGCGCAACAATTTTTGTAGCCTGCGGCGAAAATGTTGCGCGCCCAAAAACGCGTGTTGCGCTGCGCGCAACTAGCCTCGCGGCGACTGTTGCGCAAAACCGTTATTTTGGCCAAATGTTGCGCCAGCGCAACAGCGCAACACCTAATTAGTGCCCTGGTGTGTACGTATGTACGTACGTCGTATATTTTGATGCTGCTCGATCGTATCATAGCATACGAGTTATATACTCGTCGTATCCGTACTGCTTACTTAAAGTGAGTACGAAGTGTTACACATACAAGTATGCTCACCTAGGTACTGTTAAAATCCTTACTATTTAATGCGCTTCGGTAGTGATGATGCCGTTTCGAATCTTCATGGTTTCGTGATATAATCGACCGAAAAAAAAAAGGGCCACTGCTGTACGTACAAGGGCTGCGCATCCATGCCGGGTTTTGTTTTTGTCCGCTCTACGTACGTACGAGTACGTGCTGCTACTTTCTGGACTGCTGCTGTTGCTGCTGCTGCTGTTGCTGTTGCTGCTGTACATGGGATATATACTACTACTACTACTTAGCTGTACGTACTGGTGCTGCTGTATACTGATTCCACACTTCTGTTGTTGTTGTTGTGGGTGTTGGGTGGATCGGTTGGTGCGTGTGTCGATCGGTTGGTGCGTACGCGTACGTACGTTCGTGGTTCGGTGGGTGGGTCGGTGGTTGGGTGGGTGGGTGTGAGTGAGTGGGTATGGGTGAGTACGTGAGTGGGTGGGTTGGTGTGGATGGGCGTGTGTCGGTGCGTCGGTTGGTACGTGGTTGACTGCGCGTGTCAACTTGCCTGATCAGTGCATTTGGCGTTATATCATAGGGTGTGGATCGTGGCCCAGTTATTATTTGGTATTTTTGTTTTTCTCCGCTATTATACACTTGCCTGATCAGTGCATTTGGCGTTATATCATAGGGTGTGGATCGTGGCCCAGTTATTATTTGGTATTTTTGTTTTTGTCCGCTATTATACCGGCCCCGCCCCGGCATGGTTCGGGGTACCACTGTTAAAGTACGTACTTATAATACCAGGTAGTGCCGTGGCCTCTCTCTGTATATGCGTGTGTATGTGTAAATTAAAATGGCCTTCTGTTGTTTGTTGTTTGCTGTTGCTGCTGTTCGTCATTGTACACACCTGCCACCCCAGGTGTTCTTCGATACAGCCGTATCACTTACCATCAATATGTTTTTATTATATATGAATAATTCATACTCGTACGGTACGAATGAAAATTTATCGTTGAAATACATCAGTACAGGACAGTGATAAGAACCTAGCCTAATATTTCCAAGGAAATCAGAAATTCAGGAACCGTTCTATGAAGTTAGTGTAGGACGCACCCTCTGGAAAAAAAAACAGAAACCCAGCCTGGGTTATATTCGTTGTTTCTCATTATAGATGTCCTGTATTATTGTACACCCCTTGGCAGTAAATTCGCTTTTGTTCGCCCTAATTAAGCATATTTTTTAGTATTCGTACTTCGATTCTTCGCCGTTACGGGAATGGCGCGAAGCCGCAGGCGGGCGTCAGCCCGCCGCGGCGAAGCCCCCTTGTATTGAAACTAATTAATGTCTGTGTCCAGCAAGTACCTTTATTCTCTATTTGGTGGTGAGGCGTGCTACGATAGGGGTAGCATATTTTGGCTGAAATTATTTCGGAATTATGGGGCTCCTTAACCCAACATCGTCGGAATTTCATTCTTTCGTTGCACCAGTTTTTGTTTTATGAAGGCCACGGGATTTTTCATCCGGTAGCCATTCAGTTTTCGTCCGGTGGCCATTGAAGCAATTATAGGGTGAGGTGTAAAGCTCCCCAAGTGACTACCTTCAGAAAATAAACGGTGCACCTCTACCGTAGCAAGCGTCTGGTATCCAAGTATCCGAATCACTGGGGGCCTACTGCATGAATCCAAGGTTGAATACATGTACTATCAACTGGCACACGTCGTTTCTTAGCTGCAGGTGCCCACTACTATGTACTGTATTTGTGTTGAATGGTGATTGTTATGTTGAGTAGAAGATTCACGAAAAATAATGCGTGAATTTTGACGCCATTGTTTTTAACCTGAAATAAAACAAAATCGTGATCTCTGACATGTGTCGTGGCTTTTCGTACTCGTACTACTGTTTTGTAAGACATGTGCCTGATAAGGGTCGATTTGGACGACGCATATTTAGCAAATAACTTGCCAAATTTCCAGTTTTTGGATAGTGTTTACGTGCCAAAATAGCATCAAAGCTGCGATGATATTTCTTGGATGTTTCCGTATAATATCTGCGTTGACACGTTTTTGTAAAGTGAAATTTGCTATTTAAATTCTTGCCGTTTGCGACCAATGACGCCTACGCAAGACCATACAAACTCCACGCTGGCGCGCCAGGCACTAGACCGCACGAACTGCAGTAATACGGGAAGATGCCAAGGAACAGCCGATTTTCCAGAGTGATAATTGCCTTTTCGATGAGAACGATAATCGAGGGTATTGGGTTTGATGTAGTAAGATATATACTTCCCTCACAGTCATAATTTAAAGGGTAAACAATTATCATTTCTGACAGGCATTGATGACAAGAAACCCCGCCAATCTCACGATTTCGGAGATCAAAGAAAATCGGTACTGATGGGCGAGGTACCTCGCTCCTAAATATCGATTCCATGATATGCTCTGTTTTACCAGCTTGTCAAGGCTGATTCCGACTTTTTTGTGGGTAGTAACCTGCCATCGAGGAACACATATCTAAATTTGTTAATTGCCGTTAGTCTGTCCCTCTGGAATCACGGTCTCGCGATCCAGAGTGCTTCAGCCCAGCTTTGCCCCATGGATACGGAGGCTGGGTTCCACAACCAGTGGAACGCCGGATCTCATGCACCACTGAGTCCTGGCTGTCGCGCGCTGAGCATCTCCACAATACCAACAACAGCGACAACGGACGATGTATGGGCCATTTGAACTCTGCCTTTATTCACCAAGTATCCTTATATTTCCGTTCAGATTGGCACATCCCAGCACACTCCGAGTACCATCGTCACGTTCTAACGAATCTCGCCATCCAGAGCGTTTCAGTTCCGCCTCGCGACATCGGTAGAGAGAGTGCGATGCACAACAATTGGCACACTGAGTATTGCCGACAGCCCCTCAGGCAATATATACAGCGCATAACAGTATTGCGGCGAGATAAAGCCAGCCTTGCTGCTGTGGCAGGCGATTTAGAGTTTCGATTCAACTCCACCGACTGGGTAAATGAGGTATCCATTTCAGAGGGCACTGGCCATTTTTAACCTAATTGTGTCTATGTACTTTTTAAACTAAAACACACGAAGCCTATTGGCTGATTTTTAGCAAGCAATGCATTCCTGCATGCAATGCAAAGAGATTCACCAGCAGCAGCAAACATGAACAAAACTAAGACAACCACCAGGACCATCAACGACAACAACAACACCAGAAGCAGCAGCAGCAATACAGCTACCACCAACACATCACCAACACCAACACCAACAGAGCCACCACTAACACCACCACCAGCTCACAGACCGGCGGACCTGGTACCTCGACCCGAATACATACTGCCCACTGGTGAGATGGCAGACAATATACACAGAGACACGAGATCAGCCTAAACTATCTGGTGGGACTTTTGCTGTTCAACAAGGAGTAATTGATCAGCCTGGCAGATATCTAGCCAGGCAAACTGCCGACTTACTATTTTGAATTTTAAATTTGGCAGATGATTATACTTTGGTCCAAATCCATGCCAGAGGCCGCTGGCTCTTTCTAGAATGTTGTTCCTATTAGATCGTAGAATCATCGAGGTTCCACCACACTAGGGGAGGATAGGGCCTCATCCCCGGATCCGAAACACACTCCACACCTCTACAACTGTGATCAACCAGGGACAAAAACAGCGATTTTCCTGGTGATCACAGACCTGTACGGTGTGGAAACCCGACCTCCATGGACTGATCGCTAGTTTTCTGAGGCTCATGAAAAGACAGCGGCACCCCGTGACGATAGGCTGCCATCTCCGGACTAAACGTCATACCATACATCTACAAATCCAACAATCCGCGTGTACGAAAACGGACATCCCTCGAGTCGGTATCGCCCCGCAAGGTGTGGAAACCCCAAACCCTACCGGGTGATTGCTGGTTGACTGGGGCTCGTCAGCATGTGTCGAGAGTTGCCGCCCAGGACAACTCCGAGGTCCCACTGCACCTAGGAAGGATAAGACCCCATCCCCGGACCAGGAAATTTGCCATACATCTAAACATCCAAAAACACGGGGACGAAAACCGATATCCCACGAGTCGCTACCGCCCCTCAAGGTGCGGGAAACCCGACCTCCGTTATATGATTTCAAGTGTAGCTAGGCTCATGGTCGAAGTTTCGCCGCACTCGGGGACGACAAGGTCCCATACCCGGACCTTAAATACTTCCATACATGCACAACTCCAACAATCCAGGGATGAAAACTGAAACCCCCCCGGATCGATACGACCCCCCCGCAAGGTGAGTAGAAACCCCGGCCGCAATCGCTGATTCATGAGTCGCTGGGGGTCATGAAGCCAGCGTGCGGCGATAGTTGCCCCTCGGAACGACGGCGATTTCCCGCCACACCCGGGGAGGATTAGGTCCTATCCCCGGATCAAACATATTTTCCTACATCTACAAATCCAACAACTCGGGGACGAAACCAGACACCTCCCTGGGCGACACCGTCCGACACAGTGTGGAAATCGCAATCCTACGGGCTGAGATTATGATTGGCTGGGGCTCATAAAGCAAGCGCGGAGCGAGAGTTTCTCCTTGGGGCAACATCGCGAGGTTCCACCGCACCAGGGGACGAGAAAGTCGCTTACCTGCATAAGAACTCCTTCCATACATCTGCAATTCCAACAGTAAGCAATGAAAACGGATATCCCCCTAGTCGACACCGTCCCGTCAAGTAGGGAAACCCCGACCCCACTTTCTGATTCCAGGTTTGGCTTGGGCTCATGATCTCGATGTTCAACCGGATCAGGAGGTGATAAGGCCCCATGTCCGGATCATGAGTCCTTCCATACATATGCAGCCCCGACAACCCAGGGATTAGAACGGACACCCCGCGGGTCGACACAATCCCGCACGGTGGCCGTTTCAGTTCCGTTCCGAGCGGTACATCACGGCACGCTGCGAGTACTACCACACACCCATATGGGCGACGCAGGGCTAGCGCCACGGGCGGAGCCATGGCTGTACCGCTAGACTTAGGTCAAAATTTGATTGTGATCGAAATGCAACTTTTAGAAAAGGGCATTTGACAAAAAGGGGGATATCCCCCATATATCGTGACAGCAGGGGGGACACTACCATGCACCGGCGGCGAGGTTCTCGTTATAGAGGTAGTTGTCAACACCAATCCAACAGCCCAGCGCATTAACGAGTCATATATTAACCATCACTCACTGTGACCGAGCAGCTCAACAGCTCACTCCGTGGTACTATAAGTATCTCCTCTCTTCTACGCCATGGTACGTACCTGATATACGCGTATACGTATACGGCGGTACCGGGACTACTACATATATATACGTACAGCAGCAAAGCAGTAACAGACAGAGCAGTACTACTATCCTTTGGTACGTACATATCTACGTATACTCGTATGTTGGTGATTTTTGGGGGCCACACACAGGGCACAGGGCGCCAACCAATGTAATGCGTTGATTTGCATGGCCACACCTGGAAACCACGATTGATTCTTAACCAGATGTGCGTGCCACAGGACCTGCTCTCACATATGATATGCAGGCAGTACTCACGGAATCATTTGTGGTATATACGTACATCACGTATGCTGATATGCTGACCACGTTTGCCTGGGGATGGGCCGTCGATATTTTTGACGTTAGACGTCGTCTATTGGGCGTGCCACAACAACCAGAACATGGAGTGGTTACTTATCCGTGGTCTTTTTGACATAGAAAGGGGAGTATATCTCCGCAAAGTGACAAAAAGGGGGACGTTACGGAAAAAGGGGAACTTTTTCAAACTTAGTGGATGGAAGGGGGGATACCCTCGCGTAGGTATAACAAAAAGGGGGATATGCTCACACCCCCCTTTTGATCGTTCGCCCGCTAAACATATGAAAACAAAACAATAAAAAACGCTGTGGGTGGTAGCGAGATGCCATGTGAGTGTGGCAAACACATCATGTTTAAATATGGAGTCGATTTGACAGAGTACAGGGCGTACCCGGCGGCGAAAACCGATGCCCCCCTTTTGTCACGATATAGGGGGGGTGTCCCCCTTTTTGTCAAAGGCCCTTTAAAAACAACAAAGTACTACAATCGATTATCATTTTTATCGGAAAGGCAATTATCAATTAGAAAATCGGCTGTGAAGGGTTAGATAGTGATGCTGACAGCAGATGATGGTGGCTGACGTACTGCTGAAGGTATTGATTGATAGGGGTGACAAAGCCCATGTGGGCGTGGCCCAGGTGCCGTATGGGGCTGATGCTCAAGTCAAACCTAACCAAACAGTCGCCCCAGCTTCCCCTATACAACGTACACGTGACTCCTATGGCCGCCCTGGAGGGCTGACCACCCCTCTCTGGGGTCTACGAGGTGTGCTTGGATCCTTCTCCAGACGACCCATTGCTCCACGAGGGTGTCGTCTCGCTGTCCGATCTCGGCTGTACGGGGTTTGATACAGATCCGAGGGTCTTGCATAGCTAAACTAGCATTTTCTTTCCATATCATCGTTTTTCGTCGATACAACGCAATTGGCAACGCATGCCAATGTGTTGTTGCCAAGATAGCAAGTTGTTTGCATTTTGATTGCGTCGTTGAAAACGGCCATAAAATCGACACTGCTCTGTATAACCAACGCAACCCGAAGGTATGCCGAAAGACCGGCAAAACGCCAGATAGCTGACTGTGCTTCGTACACCGCCCGTCGACACCAAGCGGCTCCCAACGAACAAAGTCAAATATGCTGAGAATCCAGCAGAGGCCGGGCAGAAGACCAGTGATTTTGCAATTTCGCCGGCCGGGCTGGACCAACGGCGCGGGAGATTGAAACGTCACAGGCTGTGTCGGGCTTAGGTCCGTGCTTTTAAAGTTGATAATGAGCCCGGCTCGACCCGGCCCCACTCGCGCACCTCTCGCGAAGATTCTTGGACATGATATATTCTTGAATATATTAAAGTTTGAAACAAATGTCCCCAACCGCGACAGAAACTGTGACATATCTGCTCTCAGATATTTTCGTTTTAAGAACTGGAAATTGACGAATCGTAACGTCTTGCCATTGCGATCAAGCAAATGCCACGACACGTAAGTTTATTTTCTTCGTTAGGAATGACCCTGAGCAGGCGTCGAAAAATGTTTTTTCGACACCTCACGTCAAATTGTTCAACTTTTACGTTTTGACAGGGGGGGGGGTACCTGAGACCATCCCCTCCCTCTACGCCTATACAATACCTATATAAAACTGAACACAGGGGATGGTAGAGGGCCGTCCCCCCCCCCCCCCCTGCTTGATACAAGGCCTTCCATACTACTACAATACCAGGGGCGGCCGCAGGCCGCAGGCCTATGACCTATGAGCTGCAGCTGCGTAGAGGCAGCGACTGCAGCAGGAGAGTCGAGGGAGAGTAGCGAGCGGTACAAAGGAGCTATGAGCTCGATCGAAGGTGGACCAGAAGGTCCCGAAGAGCCGTGGGATCCACAGGCTTGGATGGATAAGCACTGCCTGAAGAAGGTCGCGACGCCTTGATGCCCTATACTCGCCCTGCCCTATATCGTATACTTCGAGTATACGAGTACCTGGTATCTGGTATCATCATACTCGTATATACCGGTACGTACCTGTGGTACCTCATATAACCATGTTGCCTTGCCTTACCACCGAGCTGCAGCAGCATGCTTGCTCGCACAGGTGAATCTTGGTACTACAGCAGCAGTACTCGTAGCGCTTCCCGCAGCTACTACAGCAGTCGAACATTGCAAGCCGTTGCTTCGTGTGTTTCTGGGTGGGGACTTGGATGCCGTATTTAGACGAGCCACGTATTCATACTGGTGTGGGTAGACCCTTTTACTCACAATCTCGATACTACTATATCTCGGTAGCACTACTTGTACGAGTAATTGCCCAGGTCTGCCCTACGTGGCGGTAGTTTCCGTGGTTTTCTGCTTTTGGGAATTTTATGAGTGATCAACGCTGAAGATCATGCTGCACATTGTCAGATGGCAAAGATAATAATAACAGTAGTAGTATTAATAGTACCTCCTTAATACTGCACTGCTGCTGTACGCGCGGAGAATATTTATTTTTGACCGGCGCTACCAGGCGCTACAGCAGTATAACCTGGTAGAACACTGCGAATCGTTGCTCGGGTTGTTTCATGTTGGCTCCGTGTGGGGACGTGAACGCCGTGTTGCACGAACCACCTGGTACGAGTAGACAATATTACTGCTTCTGTAAATATCCTGTACCTATCTGTCGGAGATGTGATGTTACTCATACGTTATTTGACTTAATGCGAGGGTTTGCATCTCTCCGGTACTACTGTAGCTGTTACACAAAACATACACCGATACTGACCTATACACCCTGCTGGGTACACCGGATACACCACTATTAACAGTATACACGAGGTATACGTACTCGTACACAGAAAAAAAAAACAAAAGTGGTAAATTTTGTTTTTCGGCCTCTCGGGGGGGGGGTATGATATCCAAATCCTCGACGCCCCCTGGGCACTGACATAATACTGAACTATAACAGGGTATGTAACAGAGTACTCAAGTATTACACAGAGTACCTATAATACAGTACGAAGACTACACGCAGGACACACCCAGAAACACACACAGAACAGAAGTAACTGCACGCATAACAGTACCGAACGTATAACACAGAGCACATACAATACACACAACACAACGAGTGAGTATACAGAGTAGACCCAGTTGGAGCTGTTGGGCTTGAGAGCAGGGTGCTCACAGCAGTACAAAAGCGATTATCACGGCTGTGCTGCACTGCTGTTCAGCTGAGTACACAAGATAACATATCATAATTGAGTTGTTGCCCAAGTCCCCCGGTACTAGATGCGAGTATTTACTACCTTTTAGGCGGGTACCTTGGTAGAGTACTAGTTTAACAGCCGGTACCCATCGAACATCCGGGTACCCCGGTGCACGGGGCCCAAATACTCGGCTATCCCGACTCACGACTGGTGTTAGCTGTTTCGCTGTTTGCGCTGGTTTTTCATAAATCAGAGGGAGCCTTGGTTGACATCACCCACTTTGTTGTGTTCAGTATTACACTCGCACAAAAAGCATACATGCACACACGCATACACAAAGAGATAACACGGCAGTAGATCGGAGGTGTTACAAGTAGACCTGTTGGGTTCCTCCTCCTAGCTGTAGGATATTGGTTCTGCACACGCAAACACGACACCACAGCCGTCACAAATGCAATGGTTCGAACAGCGTCTGCTGCGTGCTGTGAAGATTATTTTGCTGTACTGCGGTGCTGTTCGTAACACTCCGGTGGCGCGTTGGCTGCTTTGTAGAGTGTAGTCTAGACTGGGTACATGCATCCGTGAAGTACAGCAGTAGTACTAATACTACACCGAAATATTCGTAGATTGGCCTATAGTTCCTGTAGATATGATACGCATACAAACGTAGATATTTGTATGTACTCGTAGATGCCAAAATGTTGGAACCGAATATACAGATAACTCGCATGTGATTTTGGGAGCGCCGTACAACCGATTTACAGATCGCGGAGGAAGGTGCACAGACGCATGCAGCATGGTGTCATCGACCACTGCTGCACGACGCGTGATGTGTGCCTAGTTCAATGTCAAGTCGGCGTGGTCCGTGCTGTCGGGTGCTGGTGCGTGCTGTACGTTCC